>JAUEKS010377632.1:0-11099 GCA_031762815.1 Tylodina fungina | reverse complement strand
ATCTAGACCTACAGCTACCAATGCCACTGCCCACAAACTTGATAAACACAACCAAAACTGGTTCTATTGCAAAGTTTGTTCAATTTCCTTTCATTTGATGTAAGTTTTATCTAAAATATATAGGAAAGGAGATAAGTAGGATTTTGATAGGTGTGTATAGGTAACTGGTTATACATTTCGGGGGGGCTGATGATCTCGGGACCTATTTTAGACCCAACAGGTGATGATGAAGGGGTTAGCTTCATATGGAAGAAACTGAACACAACAAAGGACTCAATGTTGCCAATAAAAAGGCTCAAATCAAGAACTTGTAGCACTGTTGAACTGTGCAATGAAACTGGAAAAGCTGTATAATGTGACGGTTATTATCACAAGATCGTTTTGATACAACTCAGGTGAAAGTAGATATTATGAAGACTTGTAAATTCTAAATGTGGACAGTTTGAATGGTGATAATTCTTATACCATTAAAGATACAGAAAACTCACCTGTCGAATACTGAAACTGGATATGGCATAGATGACTTTTGGTTCATTACAAAAGGACTCGGGTCGAACCCACTTCCCAAACTGCTGTCTTTGTTTAGGAGACACTGTGAGTTTACCATCTTTGTCACTGAAAGTCAAGAGATGTCAAAATATGCGATAGCACCGAGGCATTCAAAAAGAAAATTCAAAATATTAACGTAAGATCTTCATAAACCAAACTTTAAAATTCACGCGCGTCGACAGTAACGCTCAGTAAAACTGAGTTAGTCAGCTCTTATGAAGAAGAATAAAGACAAGATAAACACAAAATAGTGAAAAGCAGTATGATTCTCGTCTCTAATATTGGAATTGAGGAAAAAATCTGTAAAAGTTTTAAGTCAAGGTACATTTACCATCACCATAACTGGAAGTATAGAACAAGCTCATCCAACGCATCTGTGTATGTCAGATGAAGTGATGAAATGTTTAGCACGATTTGCACCTTTATTCTACAATGACCCTTAATGCCAAACCAAGGAGAGTATTTTATAGCTTATACAACTAGAATTACTGTTTTGTATGTAACTGGTTGCACCATTTTCATGGCATCCTCAACCTTTCAGGTAGCTACATTCTTATTTGATAATTCTCCAGTTTCGCATCACAGAGTGAGACTGAAAGATTTGCTATTAAATATGATTTCATAAAACATCCTATAAGCTTAATTATGTTGTAGGAAAAGCACTACACAAAAATGAAGGTTTTTTCAGAAGTTGAAACTGTTTTCAACCTTAAAAAACTACATTTACATGCAATAAATATAACAACTTAAAAGTAATCTGATTAACCTTATTTCCTATTCTAAGAAATATGGAGATCAGATAGTTCATTTGGCAGGTGGTAGTGCAACTAAAGAAAAGAGTTATAACAGTTTATGACCTCTTCAGTTCTGTGTTCAACTACAATTCCAACAATATATATCCAAGAGACCACTTTTCAATGAGTATAACAAAAAGTGCATATATAAGTATACAGCATTAATCCAATACTTTGTGAAAACACTTACTCATACTGTACTGGAAATGCAAATTTTTCACGTCTGTCCACAGCTAAAAAAGGCACATATTCTCGGTTATTGATTTTGGAAGTACTCCTGAAAATTGCAATAAAATACTATGTCATAACAGCACACTTTAGTCATTGTACAATATTTGTCACATCACATCAGTTCTAAAAAAAACATTAGAGAGACCGGAGAAGGGACTAGTGGAGTCTTTTTCTAACTAATTTAATGCAGGGGTCATAGCCAAAAACCTGTTAATAACAGTGGTAACATTCCTTTGCTAAAACAACAATAAGAACCTTATAACTACCACTTTAAATAGTTATTATAGAAACTGAAATTACATGAACGAACCAAAATCCATTCAATTTGTGAGTTACACAAAGTTTGTTTTTAAAACATGAACACATAGGCATAAGTATTTCAATAAATACTTTCCGAAATATAACCAATGAAATGGGATATAAAACATAATATGGGTTATAATTATTTATGCTACCTTAATACACAAATTTCATCCTTTGAATAAGAATTGGGTCCAACATTTACAAGTTTCTTCTTCCCAGGGGTAAATGCCTTTGCATCAGTGTTAACAACAGTAAGGTTGGATTTGCTTCTCTGATCGTCATCATCATCTCCATCCAAGAAAGCCCCAAATCCCAAAGGTGGGACTACTTTTCCTGTCGTAGTTCTGACCGACTGACCAGGAGAGGTTGGTGTCACCACCACCGCTTCAGCTTTTTTCTTTTTCAAAGCTTCAGCCCTGTTAAAAATAGGATTAGTTCCCAACCAGTTGAATAAAATGTTATCTCAACAAAATATGATAAATTTACAGCTCCTTTATAAATTAACTAATCTTACAGATTTCTTACCAATGTAAAGATGAATACATGTGCCACACACAAATGAAGCGGTATGAAAATAAACTACAAAAATGTATATAAAGATACAAAGTAGAAACTTAACTTACTTTATAATTGTATGACTGAAAATATTTCTTAAAGGTCTGAAATAAGAAGCAAGGTTTTAAGGCACAAGAAAAAAAGCTTATTTTATGTGTTTGGAATGTCCTGGTGTCAACTCAGAACAACTGACCTTGCTTGTATTGCATTGAACTTGAGAGAAATGCAACATTGATCACAAAAAAAGATAAACAATACTCTTGATGGTAAGAGGAAACATTTCAAACTATCAATGATTGTGGAGTTTAAAATATTCAAAAGACAAAATATAATCAAATCTTTTTAAACAGAATCACTTATTTATATGATCAGGAGTAATACTATAAGGCAATATTACATCGCTGCTAAAAGCTTGGTTCTTTTAGGATTTGTCTGATTGTTTCCAACAGGTCTGAAATATGAAAAAAATATGCGAACCTATCCAAAGCTTGAGTAGCCATTTTGATTACATTCTCCTTGAGCTTCACATCTGAGTTGCTATCCCTCTGAAAAATACAAAACAATCATGTTTTAAAAATTATTTATTACAGTAAAATTCATTTATTATCTTACAAAATAAGTGGCATCTTCATAAATCATTATTTTTTCAGTTTCTTCACACATTTGAAATTTGCACAATTTCGCTCTTCAGCATGAGATAATTAAGGGGTGAAATGCATACTTTAATTCTATTCCTTCCTCAAAACAGCTTCAAAAACAAAAAGTCCTACTTACAATTTTCAAACACAAAGTGATGGCTTCTGAGTATAGTTTCACAGCATCCTCTATATTGTTGTGTTCATCTTCATCCAAAGCTTCATTGAGCAAGAAGTGTGCTCTCTCTAGGTCAAGCTGTAGGGTTGAAGAACATACAGGAAAATTATGGTTATTATAGCGCAAATTTTTTTTTCAGAATGAGCAAACACTTCCTTCGTATGCTGCTACACATGAGAAGTGAATGATCATTTTTAAAGGCATTAATTAAAAAATATTTAAAAAGAGAAAGTACGGTTGAACCAGGCAGTGTGTTAATTGGAACACATCTAACACATTGCAGCAAACAAAGTAGAGATTGACTCTAACGGCTTTGGATAAAAAACAACTATAGTTGAGCTAAGTATCCAAAAAAGAACAGGCAGATAACATCAACCAATAGCATCTGAAAAAGAAGAGAAGCTTTACATGTAACCAGAAATATGTAAAGATTTTATTTTTCTTCTTCCAGCTTTTTCCTTCAATGGGGCCATAACAGTTAATTTTCCAAAGGTTATTTGACATACTCAAAGCCTTAAGTACTATGTGTCTTGGTAGCTCTATTCCCAGTATTCTTCCTCCCTCATATTCCTCGTCCCTTTTTTTCATGTGTGCAGACCACCTCAGTCTTCTATCTTCTATTCATTCATGGAGTAGTTACTATGTCTGCCTATCAACTGCAAAATCACAGATTCATTCCTGCACAGAGCAGGATTTTTTCACATGAATCGGAACGTCCACTGATCGTTAAGTGGCATGCCACACTTATACATCTGTTCAAGTTAAAAAAAAAAAAGGTATGGTAGCCCAAAAGAAAACCTTACAGATCTGTTCATCATCTTCATCATCATCATCATCAGCTTATCCATCGGGACGTGGCTGCCTGAACTCTCCGCCTGAATACATCTCTGTCCACAGACCATTGACCAGCCTCTACCGTATCCTCCTGTAGCCAATCTTGGATGTCTTGCTCCGATCTACTCCTGGGTCTGACCCTTCCTCTTTTCCCTTCCATCTTTCCTTCTAGAACTACTTTCTCTAGGGTGTCATGTCTTTTGATGTGACCAAAATATCTAGGCTTCTGCTGTTTCACGGAATCCACCAAATTGCATCCTTCCTGATGCATTCTTTGGAAAATTTCTTTATTTGTAACTTTGTCTGTCCATGGTACACAGGGCAGTTTTCTATAACACTTCAACTCGAAGGCCTGGACTCTTCTTATATCCTCCTTATTCAGGGTCCACGGGGCACAGCCATAAGTTGCTGTCGGGAACACACATGTTTTGATTATTCGAAGTTTTGTTTGAATGCTTTGGCCCTTCCATAGATTTTTCAGACTATTCAAGTTGAGTGTAGCTATTGTCTGTCTTCTTTTAATTTCTGTCGAGGTCACACCATCTCCTTGTATTCTTGCTCTGTTCAGATCTGTTCAGCCATCCAAAATATATCCATTATCATCTTTTTTCTCACTTTCATGCCCCTCTCCTCCAATGATTCTCTCCAGTTCTCCAAGTCTTCTACTTTCCTTTTCTCTTTATATATCGGTACTACACCATCAGCAAATAGTATATTCCAGTGAGCCTCTACCTTCATTTCCCCTATTTGTACATTTAAATTTGACCCGAAAAATAATCTCTCTTCCGTCAATATAATTGTCTCATTGATAATTTTTCCAGAAATTATTTTTATGTTGCATGTTTTACTTTATATGGAAACACATTCATTTCCTTTCTTCCAACCGGTACTGCATATCATCAGGAGCTTTTTGGGTGCTGTCCGTCAATAGTTGGTTTGAGATACCATTTATCTCTTAAGTGTCTCTTTCTTGTTAGTTTTGAAGCAAAGTTGGGTTTTTTATGGCCAAGTGCCTTACCTAACACCAACCAGACTGCTATAGGCTATGGCCTGGCCTTCACCTTTCCAAAAATGTGCTTTGACACTGCTGCATTAGTAGCCTCAATAGTCTGCCGGTGAGACACAGACATGCAACAGACAGTACTGGGTTACACAGCACCAGTAGCAAGGAAATGTTCCCCGACCTGACATGTATATACTTATGATATTGTCCATTTTAGGTCTTCACCCACATCAGTCTACCATCCACTCTTTTAAGTTCCATCTTATGTTCCTTTAAAAAAAATCTTGGTGAAGAATGATAATTTGAACAGTCCCCCACCCCCCTCCCCCACCTCAGTGGGCCTGATCACCTTGCCTCCTCTCCTGTATGGAAAGGACATATATTTTTCTTCCTTTCATGAGGGCTACAACTTCTTTCAGTTTCGCCCATGCGTCATGCTGCCTACATTTAAAGCACCAACCTGAAATATGTTTTTTCTTTGTTTCTTTCTTCTTCTTCCCTGCCACGATGAATTCCCCCTGACTCCCCACCACATTCCCTTTTCCCCACACACTATATACTGCTTCTTTGCCAATAAACAGCAGTGGTGGCAGTCCTTGTTGATCCAGGCCATGACCAATCGCTACGAATTTTAAAAATAGTTTTCCTAACATTCGTTTTAGATTTTGGTAGTTTTTATTTACAGTTGAATGCCGTTCCTAACATCCATCCGCCCTATTTGTCCTGGCTTAGGACCAACACCAAAATGCACTGGCTTACACAACCACAAATAAAGCTTGATTTGTTTCTTTTTGTTTTTTAGATGTTCAAAAATACCATTCATTAAAATAGTAGGAGGACAGAGTAAAAAAAGCATATAAAAGAACAAAGGGTAGACAAAGTAAAGCTCATGGAGAATAGAGTTAGTAAAGTCTGCCTACAGAGAAGGTTAAAAGTGTCAGAAAGACTAGATGACAATCTTTGACTGCTAACTTAAACCTATTACATAACAGAAAGGAAGCTACCTGGTGTTCTGTTTTGTGAGGCACCGGTGGCACATGTTTTACTGTATGTTCTAAAAGAAAAATAGAAAAAAAAACATTCATTTCTTATGTGTTCTCAACACTAATAAAGATTGAGTCATACATTGAGCAAAATAAATTCAAGGACACAGCTCCTCAATCCTGTTCAATATTACAATAATTATGCATAATCCACAGAAACTTAAGTGATATTTAAAGGATGTGTGCAACCTTATATATTCTCAAAAACAAACCTTCTAATGATAATTAAAGAACAAATGTTCCTCAAGAACATATTTTTATTTCAAATTGACAGCTCTAAAACAATGGAAAAAGATTCTTAGTGGAGTCTTAGGCAAATCTAAGTACGGGATATCAGAGGTAAAAACCAATGATAAAACTCAGTAATGACTTAATGATCATACGAGAGGAAACTTGACAAATTTCAAGTAGTTGTTAAAATAAGCATTAACAAAATGTTCATACTCGCTTGTTTCAGAGTATCTGCTCTTAACATATACTCTGTAGCTTTTCCAATGACATTGGGCAGTTGAGATCCTGCCTGTGCAGCTGCCAGTAGGGTCTGTGCAGCTTCCTAATGATACAAGAAAAAATATTTCAACAATGAGGATGACAGTATTTTTTAATAAAATACTTAATAAAAATAAAGCACTGACATATTTGGGAAAAGGGCATCCTTGTTTAGATATACAAAGAAAAGGATGACTCCTTGAGCTATTTATTTTTATAGAGGATTTAATCTACTTTAACTCCTAGGATCCATGTTGAAACATAAGATCTGAAGATATACTGTGAAAGATATAAACCAATTTGGTTTTACATCCCAGGAGGTGCACAATAGATGCCGTCTGTGTTGTATGGTAAATGCAAGAGGGCAGATTAAACAAGAAGCATGAATTATATCCTGCTTTTGTAGACCTGTAAAAGGCATTTGATATACTTTTTTCTAGAACATGATTTATGGTTGAATGGGTTGTGCAAAATAAGGGAATGAGAGAATATTTCATGGAGTTGTGAGTACATAAAGTCACAATTAGTGTATACTAGGGATGAAAGCAGAGTCCTTTGTAGTTTATCAGTTTTGCAGGAACATGGAAGTGTCCAACATTATTATATCAGTGGGGGATAGCAGAGGAGCCCCTCAAGCCCTCTAATAATCAACAACATATTTCAAAAGAATACTTCAAAATTCCTTTTTTAAGTAAAAATACACACTAAAACATTCCTTACAGAATAGAAGAAGATAGCCATGTCAAAATGTTCTTTTTCGTCATTCTGTACAGCTTTATATGCCAGACTGAGTCCTTCCTTCTCCAGAACTGTTGGATCGGCCCCATGATAGTCTGATGATGGGTCATCCATATGTGCAGATGACCAGGAGAAGACTAGACAAGACAAATATGATTAATATTTGGATTAATATTTGGTGGATGATATAATAGGCCTAACGATAAGATAATGAGAGAAGTATATAAATATTAATCAAGTAAATGCTGTAATCTTGCTGACATTGTCTTACAGGTGCCTGTCATGGATGATATTCTTCCTCAAATCTGTATGAAATGAAAGGACTGGTGGTAAATAAAAAGAAAATTAATAAGGCCAACCTTATTTCTGCTGCACGGCAGGAATAGACGCGAAGCTTATTTCTGCCGTAAGGCAGGAATAGACAAGGTTATTTCTGCTGATTACTAAAAATAGAACACAGCATGAAAAAGCTCCAACCATTGCCTTCTACATAGTGGCTTCAAAGAGGCTGTAGGAACCAGAAGCCGACTCGAGATAGAAAAGTAGTAGGGCCTTTGTGTTAGCATTGCGGGTAGTTGTTACACGTTGCCACGCGGACAGACGTAATATAAATACTAATAAAAAGGGTCCAATTTTTTCCATGCGTATTTAAGTATTTGGTAACATTTTAAGGTTTAAAGCTTGTGAGAGGCTTATAATGCAAAAAAAACAGTTTTATTTTCCAGATTTAACAAAGATTAATGAAAATATTAAAATAAAAATACAGTGGGGTAGTACATTGTATAAAAATATTGAAAAAAAAACTACGATTTTCTAAAGTGTTAAGACTAATTGCAAAAATATTAATTTGTTGGTGTTGTTTTCATCAAAATCTATAATTCTCATCACAAAATAAACTTCAGTGCACATTCTAATGGAAAAAAAATTATGAATGTGTGGTTAAAACATTTTTACAAATATTAAAATTTCTAAATTCCTCATATGTTTGACATTCCGAAAAAATTTGCAGCCATATATATGTTGCTCAATAAAATGGTCCAAACACAATAAAAACGTTTCTTTGGTAATTTCTTGAATAATTATTTGTAACATAAGTAATAATCTGACTTGTTAAGTAGTAATTATATACAACTAGTAACTAAGTACATGTGGCTGTTCTACTCAGATGATGGAACACATTCACGCTGATTTGGGCTGATTGTGTGCTTGGACCTAAATGCAACAACAACATGGATCTGAGAGCATGCGTCCAAGAAGCCAGTATGTTTCATATCCTTCTGCTACAGTAATAATTCAGCATAATAAAATACAAGGGCAATATCAATTATATCAAATCAAACAGATCCCTGCACGTGTGTAATATAGCCCTATGTATTGCCATTTTAAAATAAACAGTACTTCTGACTGTAACCATATAGTATGTAATTGGAAGAATTGGAATTTCTATTAACCATACAGCAGGAATAGCACTCCGAATTAATAATAATAATAATAATAATAATAATAATAATAATGGAGGTCATTTGTATAGCGCCTATCCCCAGTACGTGGGCTCTAGGCACTCCACACACAATCATACCTTATACCATTATACTCACACATCCACACAAAACTATACAATCTGAAAGCATTTCCGGCACCGAATGAAGCTCTAAACAGATAGGTTTTCAGATGTCTCTTAAAAACAGGTTCACTATATATGGTGCGCAGCCCCACCGGCAGAGAGTTCCACAGACTGGGAGCATAATAGGAGAATGATCTTTCACCTAGTCTTTTGATTAAGGAAGTGATTATTCGGGATTTTTTTCCATATATGCCCCTGCAGGGCCGTATTCGAGGTAAGAGGAATAACCCAAGTATTAAAAAAGGGATTCTTCTGATGGGGCGAATAGAAAAAGTTGGGGCTTGGTTTTTGTGGGGGAAAAGAAGTGAGAAGTAGAGAAAAGATTTAAGATTTATCGACATATCTCTGTCTGTCTCTGTCTGCCAACCTATCTACGGCACTCTAGATCTGTGTAAAATTGTGTCGCTCCATGAATTGGATCTGTAAAGCATGTATATTATTATAATATGCTGAAAGAGACTTAGTACATAAGTAGCTAAATGACAATATAATATAATAGGCTAATAATAGTTGACTACATATAATACATAATACATAGGTATTACACATCGTTGCAAACAAGTATTCACGTAGCGTATATATGAAGGATCTATTCACAATGTAATTTTTTTTTGGTGTTTCACATTTGGAATATGGAATTGTATAATTGCCATACCGGGGTAATTAAAAATAAAATGCATACAATATGAATTTTGAATACATATTCCTGATACAAAACCGTGAAGAATATTTTATCAAGAAATAATTTAAGTGATTATAAAGTAAATAAATAATTACAACGAATTAAAAGAAGACAATCAATTATTTTTAATTATTCTCCTTAGATATGTCAAAACTTAGTACTTGTTTATGTGATGTCATGAGTATCGAGGGTAATTTGATGCAAAGCTCAAGTAATCGGTCTAAGTGAATATGATCACTCGTATTTTTATGAGATTTTTTCCTGGAATCCAAGAGAGAGAGCATAAAAAGCTTGCTTACTCTCTCTCCTGCTACTGACCAATTTAATGTCAGAAAATTCTAGAGGAAGGACAGTTTATCTTCATTAAGAGAGCAGAGCATCTAGCAGATAAGGACCAATCTTTCGTTACACTGTCATATTTTTGTGGATTTTCTTTAGGACTAAGGCTTTTCAAAATTTCACTCTGCGTTTATACAGGCTTGGGACTGTCATTGGCCGCATTAAAATGTTGTGGTTAGCCAAGTACATCGCTAAATATTTTTATGAGACCGAGAACTTTCTTCTCCCAGCTATTGTATTGAAATCCAATATATTTATGTCAGCATGTCTCAGCCACTGCCATCAACGAGTAATGGAGCTAGTAGTGTTCCTATGTGTTGTTGACCAGCATCTCCTCTTTGTTTACCCATGAATCTTGATTTTGACGGACGAGAAAGCCATCTTACCGTAGAATTTTCTGACATTAAATTGGTCAGTAGCAGGAGACAGGGTTCCCAACGGGTCAGGAAATCGGGAAAAGGTCAGGAATTTTTCAGGCCCATTCCAGGTCAGGAAAAGGTCTGGAATTTAAAGAAAGCAAGCTTTGGGTCTTGAAAGGTCGTGAAATTCATTCTAATTTGCATTTTCTTGTGAACTTGTCCCGTCCCGCGCCCTCAATATCCCACACTGATTCGGCACTGAGGTTATTGCTTCTGTAATAAATAGAAGCTTGTCATTGGTTGAAATCGCCGTCGTTTACTATATTTAGACAGCGCCCGAAGTCGAGACGCCCTTCAGCTCGGTCTGCTTTGCTCGAAGTGGACGTAGAAAAAAAACAGGGAAGCCGACTACAAGGCGGTTGACGCATAGAAGAAAAGCGCTAGGCCTAAGGGCATAGCAGTGTAAAGTACCGACGCGAGTTGAGTATTGTGGATGTGTTACTACTATTACCTATACTGATAATGAACTGAATTCCTAGCTTATTATTATCTTATCTTTCCAGATTTAGTATCTAGATGTAGTGTTTTAGTTCCGATCTTTAGATCTAGATCTAGACCTTGTTAGAAATCTCATTCTAAGGCCGAGCACAGAGAGAAGAAGCGCTCGCTGAGCAAGTCGAGGGGCACACAACAGAATAAGTTCAAAAGTAAAGAAAAGAGTCCCGCTCGCAATTAGATGATGC
>JAUEKS010377521.1:0-11099 GCA_031762815.1 Tylodina fungina | reverse complement strand
CCTCCATGTGACGACACGGAGTTCCGGGTCACTGAGCATGCGCACTCGCCGGCTCATTTCTATCATTAGCCGCATGTAGAGTCCACTGTCACAGGAAAAAAGCTGACGTTTGAAAGTTTCGTTCAGTCGTTTGTAACACTACACTAATGAGATCTATAAATTATGATCTTGGTTTTTCTACAAGATTGACAACTCTTACGTTTGTTTTTTCCATTCTGCTAGGTAGAATCTAAATACAGACAATGTCATGGACCAGCCTTGGGTTGGATAGTTTTCCCACCGTAGATTTTGTTTGGGTCGCTGTAAAGGACGACCAAGGGATGTAACTCTAATAAAGAAAAAGAACGGCTTTACTGCCAGTTCATGCAGTGAAAAATACCACCAACCTGATCAAGAAGTAAAAAGGCGAATTGATGATTCTACCTTCTTTTTTTTTCTCAATTATGAAAAAAAAACAATTTTACGAATTCCATTGCCAGGAAAAATCACAGTGGGAATTAAGCACATCTGTCAATGATTTCAATTTCATTATCATCATTATCATTCGGCTCTTGACATCGTTTTCCAGGCGGGTGCGTCTGTTGTCCCCTATGTATCCCTATCCACTGCTCCGTCAGTTTTGGCCTGTGTATATTTGTCCATTTCTTCACATTGTCCAGCCATAATGCCTCATGAGATTTTTTTTATCCCTGACGCTTATCAACCGAATTATATAATCGAATTATTATCTAGTACAGTAAAATCAAATGGATCCTGAACGACGTCGCTTCATCATTTAAGTGGCAATTCAGAAAAACAAATAAGCAGCTCGAACTAAGTTTCTACCTCTGATCATAATGGTGCTTGATATTTTTCTTCTGATATTACCATATTATTCTCTTGTTCCGCTGTGTTGTCTTGGTCATGACGTTTGTTTGTACATAGCTTCACAATGTTCTTTACATCAGCTAAGCCTAGAGATTTCTCTCTCTCTCTCTCTCTCTCTCTCTCTCTCTCTCTCTCTCTCTCTCTCTCTCTCTCTCTCTCTCTCTCTCTCTCTTCTGGTGGCTCAGTGTTGACGTCCAGATCGCTCTCAGCGTCGTGGATGTCTTCCTCTGCTATTGGCGGCGGTCTGTTCATTGTCTCTGAAATGCTCTCTCCATTATGCTTTCTGCTCTGCTTCTGTGGCGAGGAGTTGTCCTTCCTTGTCTGTGACGGGCGCATTGATAGCACCGCGGTACTTGCCAGCCACTATCTTGGTGATCTTGTAGACCTTGCCCTGCTCCCCCCTCCTGGCCCCATCCTCTGCTTGGCTAGCTAGATCATCCATGAAGGCCGTCTATCCGCCCTGGTCTTCTTCTTCTTCACCACCTTGTCTGCATCTCTGTACTGCTTCATGTACCGCTCTTTTAATCTCTCGGACTTGGTTTTCATCACCTCCTTCTTCAGGCCTGTCCTGTCCTCCACTGCTTGCCAAGTGTTTGCTGTGATCCACGCCCTCTTCTTCTTCTGCTGGACCCCCAGGCAGGTTTCACCGCACTCGCTCCCACTTCCCACTGACATCACCCGGTTCTTGCTGCTCCGCGTCCGCCAGGGCCTGGAACCTATTCCTCAGTTGCAGGATAAAGGAACTCCTGGTCTTGGGGTCCCGTAGTTTTTCAATGTCATATCGCTTTTGTCCTGTTGGCTTTGGGCCAGATCTCATGAGCTTCAATCGCAGTGTTTCCGTTATCAGGTGATGGTCGCTGCCGACGTCCGCCCCTCTCCTCACTTTGACGTCCAGCAGTGATCTCCATGAGCTGCTGATCGTCAGATGGTCGATCTGGTTCTTGTCGCGGCCATTGGGGGAACACCTGGTCAGCTTATGGATGTCCTGGTGTCGGAAGATAGTCCCTCCGACGACATAGTCACAGGTGGTGCAGATCTCAAGCAACATCTCCCCATTGTCGTTCATGATGCCGCATCCCTCTCTCCCCATGGCTCTCTCATAGCTGTTGTTGTCTGTTCCCACCTTCGTGTTCAGGTCGCTCATGATGATCTTTAGCTCATGCCGTGGTGAGCTTTTTACCTCTGCCTGCAGCTGGTCGTAGAATCTGTCTTTGTTCTCACCGTCGCTGTCATTTGTCGGGACGTAACACTAAATAATGGTGGTGTTGATGTGTCTCCCTCTCATTCTGACCTTCAGGAGTCTGCTGCTGATAGGTTTCCACATCACTTCTCCGTCCCCTTCTTGAGGATGATGGGTACTCCTTCCAGGTGTTGATCGTCGTCTCTATCGGAGTACAGTACGATCTCTCCTGTGGTGGTCCTGTGCTTGCCTGGTCTTGTCCATCAGCTCTCGCTGACTCCCAGGACGTGCAGGTTGTAGCTCCGCATTTCCACTATCACTTGCATTAGCTTCCCTGTCTCGTGCATAGTACAGACATTTCAGAATCCAATTATGGCCTTGGTTTTGGTGTTCAACACTTCCACCTTCCTTCCAGCGGCTTCCTTTCGTCTTTCACCACTGTCATTCATGCGAGCATCTTCCGATAACTCTGGAAGCCCATCACACCCAGTTGTGTTGAACATTTTCATTGCGGTTTCCATAACAAAGTGTTTTGTTATGGGACAGAATTGTTTGCCCTATGCCCAACCCCCAACCGGGAGAGCCAGTATATTGTATTTCGTCTGGTCTCTACCCTTCGACCTGTCCGGCATGGGTGACCCTACCCGGCATAGCTCTTGGGTCCTTGAGACACGCAAGCCCATCGACCACGACAAGGTGGAGATCCTCCGGGGGAGGAAAAGTGCAGAGAGCAACAAATGCCTCTCCTCACATGCTTTGTAGATCTCACAAAAGCTTTTGGCGCACTCAATAGATCTGGTTTGTATGCTGTCATGGAATCAATTAGCTGTCCACCAACGCAACTCAAGCTTGTAGTCTCCTTCCACACCGAAAAGAATGCTAGAGTCAGCTTTGAGGGGTACGCCTCCGAGTCATTTGCCGAAAAACAAAGGAGTGAAACAAGGGTGTGTACTAGCCCCAACTTTATTCGGGATCTACTTTGCAGCACTACTCCGCAATACATTTGAACATCACCAGGGCGGAGTACTCCTCAACACCAGACAAATGGCTCTATTTTCAACATTGTTTGGCTCAAAGCAAAAACAAAAGTGGAGCAGAACTTGATAAAGGAACTCCTCTCTGCTGATGATGTTGCACTTGTTGTTCACGACAAAGCAACCCTTCTGTCTCTCATTGATAATCTATCTTCTGCCTGTGATTAATTCCAGCTAAACTTCAGCATATCAACAACTGTTCTGATGCCACAGGGAACGACAAGTGTCAGTCCCATTTTATTTAATGGTTCCCCCCTTGAACACGTTGAAACGTTCTGATATTTTGGGGTCAGTTCTCTTTGGCAACTGAAGCGTGGAACGGGATGCCAACACCAGAATTGGTAAAGCCACCACTGTGTGTGGCAAACTTAGCAGAAAGGTCTAGGACAACACAAAGTTGACCATCAAGACTAAAGTCCTGATCTATCAGACCTGTGTCCTTAGCACCTTACTTTATGGTTCTAAAGTCTGGACCACACAGGACAAGCATGAGAGAAAGCAAAACGCTTTCCATTTACGCTGCTTGCCCAAACTCCTCAACATCAAGTGGCAGGACAGAGTGCCAAATGTTGAAGCCGAGCCGACATTTCATCAATACATGTTCTACTTAACAAGATAAGGTTGAGATGGCTTGGGCACCTACACCATAGGAGTGCAACCGCATCCCGAGGCAGATTCTCTATGGAGAACTCACCGACTCACCCATGCAAAAGGGACAGCGGAATACTCAGGTGGAGGTCGGGTTGCCCGATTTAAATAGACCTTCCCCCTTTAAAAAGGACTAACAAAAAATAGCAACCAGCATCCAAAGCTGAAATTACACGGAATTGACAGAAAGGGCTCCAAGTCTCGAACACAGGGAGTCTGAATAGGTCTTATGGCCTCAAACATTAAGCCGTCAGAGAAAGAATAACGTAAGAAATTATGTAGCTACCATGCATATAAAGCTTAGAAGAGAAGGGATGCAGATAACATGCTTGAGAGAAATAGTCATTGCGTTTCAATGGGTCTTGACTTGCAGGAAAAAAAAACAAGTAAAAAGGACCCCTGCAGATTGTGAGGCCCTAAGCTATAGCTTGATTTGTAGAGGTCAAAGTCCGGTACTGGCTGGATGTACGCTATCATAATAGAATCTACAAACTTAATCCCAGTCACAAAGATGATGTGCATTGTCATCATATTTATTTTGCGATTATAGCCCTGATGCACGTAATCCACGCTCTAAGACTACGTGTTACTGATCAACTGTATCTTTCATACTCAAAACGCGCAGTTTCATAATAACTTTCTCCGCGGTTTTATTTCATGCTCATGTAGTAGGCCCTACAGTCTTCTTCTTTCGACTCTTCTTTACGGAGGATTGCCTCAGCTATTGCAGCCCTTTGCTGTGTTGCTGAGCCCTGATAGTGAATTTAGTTCGTTAAAAGCTCTTATATTCTTCTGTCTTCCTGTTTCTGACCCTCTCCCTTCTTTGTTTATTAAGGTGTCTGGATCACTTTATAAGACATTGTGATTGGAGGAGTTGGAGATGTGCCTGATGCGGGTTGCTCCAGTTTTTATGATTTCCGCTTCAACCTTCAGTTGGCGAAGAACATGCCAATAGCAAAGGAAATCTTAATTTCTTCTATTCCTTCTGGATACTCTACGCACATTCTGACCCCATCCATTCTTGACTACCTGTTCAGCTGAACCTTCGGTGAATACGTGTGTACATCCACCTTACAGATAATTGTTGTATATTTAATGCTCCATTGTGAGGGATTTCTTCCTAGTATCCATTTGCCAATCTTTACATAGAACGTCAAAGATGTTGCAATAAACTAGGAGGCTGCTACCTTGCTTCCATCAAGCGTTGTCATTGTACTTGGGATTGTTTTCTTGAGTTCATGATTTGGAAGGTCTTGGTGTTTCCCTTTTGGCACCCTTAACTGGTGAAAGAATTTGTCTCTTTTTAGTCTTCCCTTTGTTGGTTGGAACATCCTATCTTTTATGGTGTGGTCCAGCAGTCTTTTGAGTTTTGCTGCCTGACTAAGGATCTTGGTTTCCTTTCTGTCCTTTATAGATTCCAGTCAATGACACTATTGACGCTGCCATTAAACCATCGCTGAGTTTGGTTTGGCCTTCACCCCATCTCTTGATGAACAATTGGTTACCAAACCCCATGCTACTCAGGCTTCAACTGCCTCGGCATGGCTAACTGTCGCTCCTTAAACCCTTTAGACTAGACAGTAAGATGAAACAGGCCTGACTGCATTGCTGTATACAGTTCAAATGTGTCAAGTTCTTGTATGAGATGCCAACTGCTGTGATTCTTTTTTTACCAACAGCAGAGGAATGCAAGACTTCATAATGCTCCTCTTTTAATATGAGATACTTCTCACCAGTGGCGGAAATTTGAAAGCCATTGTCTCAAAGACAGCAGCTCACATTTGCTAGATTAGTGGCATGGTTGTGCTAGCTAGAGGAGAATCACGATAGGCCAGTTGATTGCTACAATGAATCTCTCAGGCCATTTTGAAAAACACAATCATTTACATCGACTCCATGATGAAATTAAGATTTTTTAAAGTAGGCCTATTTCCTGTTTTACCTAGTTACAAGTGCTATGAATGATGATATTATAGGTAACGAACATTGTAGTGCATCTTTTTTTTCAGGGAGGCATACCTGATATGCATAAGCAGAGTTAATGAAGAGAAGAATAAATCAGACCAGAATTGCTTGTAATCCTTAGTTAGTTAGTTAATTAGGTGTTTTACAGCTCCTTCGACATCTATAGGTCATATCAGCGCCGGGTTGTAATCCTTGACATACTTAGGACCTCTACTCTGCATTAGCACTACCGTAATATTCAACATAAGATCTTTCAGATAATACAATTACGACAGTTTCATATAGAATGCTCTATCATTAAATTTAACTCCATGCTCATAACAGAATCCTGACTGTGTTAAAGCATCTCAAGCATTCAAAGTTTGAGGAGAAATTCTCTGTATATGTAATCATTATACCTTCCCATTTATCTATACACACTATAACCTTCTTCCCACAGATGCCACAGGCTTAATGAATGAACTTTCTTACATAAGGTATTTCTACAATTCTCGCTGCCCATCATTTTAGTCTGAACGATTATTATCTATGTTTGTAGGGAGATTACTCTTCAAAGTTATTGAGCAACAATCAAAATCTCTTCTGTATCCACCATAACAACTAAGTCACCTACATGCAGAATAGTCTGTGCTGTCTCCTTACTTGTCTCTCTTGATAAATTGTTTACGTTGCTATAATAAACATTGTTCTAATCCCTGATCCTTGGTATGCACCAATTTTCACTTAAAATATTAACTCTGTCCCATACTGACAAGTATTTTGATGAGGACAGATCTGACAGATTAACGTAAAAGGACATACATGTACTTGTATACTTATATTCCCAATCATTCCAACATATAATTCCCGCACTTTCAGAGCTGCCAAGGCAATAATACTAGAGGTTTGTACTGAAGGGCTGTAGTTTAATATTACTAAGGTTTGAGACAATTAACATTCTGAAAAGAATCATAATCAAGCACTCCTCACTTAAACACAACATCTCATTGCAATTTTTTTCACATTTTATTTATTTTTCAGATGCACACTAAAGGTGCACATCTATTAATAGTTGTGAGTGTTCAAAGACTTAGCTGATGTAAAATAAACAGAAAACTTGTACCTGCACAGAGAACAATATAATTTCATGTAAGTTAGGTCCAATCAGAATTTTTACCAGGTGCTAAAAAACAAAGGACTTGACAAAATATTTTCTGAAGCTGGAAGGACTGCAGCAAATAATTTACTTCTTTTAACAAGTAACAGTAAACATTTCGCTGAATGAAACCTCTTTTAAAGCATGAAAACTTAATTTTAAAGATGTATATATATGTATATCAAAGGATTTCAATTAATTAATGCTTTCATCGCACACTTACTTCCTCTTTCAACATATTTCCCACACTCTCTCTCCTTTTATTCTTTCATATTTCCTGTTTAACACCAGGGCACTTTCAATTTATGCAATTGAATTAAACTTTTAAAGAGTGCACACAATACTGTTTTTCAATTTTGAATCATGCAATCAAACACAGTGTATTGAAGCATGACAATTTAGAGAAAAAAATCAGGGTATTATTCAGGCTTCCTGTGTACTTAAAGATTACCAACTTGTGGTACCAACGTATCACTGCTGACAGCCAATGTGTAATCTACTGTGTCTAATACACAGAAAAAGGAAGGCTTGGGTGGGGGTGGGGGTGGGTGAGGGTAACAGACAGTCATTCTTTTAGAGCTATAAGGAAACAACACTTATTAAGTCTCCAGAATTCTTAAAGTTTAATTCTGAAGTAGCATAATTTAGTTGATATCAATTATATACTGATAGCAAACCCTATTTTACAATATTGAAAAATCTGTCCCTGAATACAATGATTTGACATTGCTTTTTAATAAGAGATAATAGAACGTTGAGTCACATATTTCAGTGTGCAAAGTTTAAATAAAATCTCCTTTAGGAGAAGATTACATGCAAAATGTAATGTAGATCACATAAGTTTGAGATTTTGCTGTACTTGGGTAGCATTCTTCACCACTGAATATACATAACCAATCACCCTTTACTGGTCACTAATTGGTGTTGATGGTTTTTCTTAGTTCAGACAGTCTGGTATGTGATATCTGAACTTTTTTTCCGTACACAGAACAGTGAATGATAACATCTCATTGTCAGCATTTTGTTCGTTCTTCCTTATTATGTGGAGCACTTCATGTATTTCACAATTTCATGAGTCCTACACGACTAAGAGTGATGTTTTAAAACTTATGTACACCATGATTCATACAATGGAAATATTAATAAGGAAATGGTTCATGGACAAAGTATTTCAAGACATTGCCTTTCACACATTGCAGCCCTGCATTAAAATTAAAGTGTCCAAAAAAAAAGATGTACACATTCAAGGTTTCTGAACCACTATCAATCTTTAGTGAGCAGTGTTAGACAAAAGCTTTCTCATAGGGTGAAGACGTTCTAGAGTTGGATTGTCAAGAACTTCCTTCATTTTTGTCTGGAATTCACGCTCAGCTTGTTGAGCTTTTATGAATTCATCATCTTCCCTGTTTCTGTCATCTTCTCGTATTCTTGTGTTGTATGCCATCTGGTCTACCAAATCCTGCTGGTATCTGAGTCTGCCTTGCCACTTTTTGACCGCTTCCTCAGCATCCAATCTCTGGTTTTGCTCTATACATCTTTGCAGATCTTCCCGTTCACGGGCTGCATCCATCTGCCTGCGCTCATTATCCAATACTGAAAAAAACGCAAGCACATCAAATTTTCAGCTTTTAACGAGCATCTTACCTCTAATTGTTTCAAAATTATACAAGAGAAAATATAATTCCCTCCATACAATACACAATTTATGAAATAATCAGAATTTTAAGTATGGAAATTGTAACGAAAAGGTCACTGTGCACATTGATGTAAAAGTGTATAATTATCAAACTGTGTCAAGCATGTCCACCGAGGCATTGTAGTAATTAATCACTTTATCCATTAATTTTTGCACATTCTTTTCATATAAAAATACTGACAAGTATACATCATCCTCATCTGCTTTGCAACTGTTTTCACCGATATACAGAGTTTAGCCCGAGACGCCATTTGTCCCTATCCATTGCATCCTCCACATTTAAACCCCTCAACTACATGTGCTCAGTTGTGTTACCACAGTCAACTCCCCACCCTTCTTATCTCTGTCCTATCCAGTATATCTTCAATCTCTATTCTATCCAGTATATCTTCAAGATCCAATCTTAGAGCCCAAGTTTTTCCCCTGTTTATCATCGTGTTTCTCACACATACTTATAATAAATTATTCAGTATAGGCAGCAATTCCTTTAACTTGCATCTCCTGCTCCAACCCCCCACCCCCCGCCCCCTCCCCCCAACCAATAACTGCTGCCTCTCTGCCACCATGCTCCAAAGCAATAGAATTTTCCACATCCTACAGAGGGGTCCAACATTTACTCCATCCTTATCACTAAATTTTGAGGCCCTGCCAATGCTGCAATATCTCAAGCATCTAAATTTTGAGGCAAGAATCTCTTTTAAACAATTCTCACTCTACAGCTTCTCTAATGAACCCATAGCTGCAAATACTACATTTAATTATATTTATTTTAACATTCTTCCTACAGACACAATAGGATCAATCACCTTTCTTGTATGAATCATCTTTATCATTCTCACAGCACATAACTTCAATCTTTTCTGTGCTTATCCTTAAACTCTTTGAAATCAGATTAACCTTCCAAGACTCTCAAATGATACCATAGTAACCCCTATTTCCCTCCTTTGAAAGCACCTTCAGGCCTGTGACAGCAAACAAAGGACTTAACACTAATCTTTGGTGCACACGTCTTTTACTTCAAGCTCATCTGATAACTCCTCACCCACTGTAACCATTTTTCTATATCCAGTATATGCAATCATAACTGCAATTACTAGACATTCTCTCAAAACCCCTTGGCATGTGTCTTTTAGTAAGTCTTGTTAGTTGTGCATTCCATATTCTATCTACTGACTCTATCTTTTGGACTTCCAAAAGTATATTACACTCACAAAATTTTCAAGCAATTGGCAACTTCCATTTGTCTTGCATCAGATACATTTTCTTTTATAATTAATATATAATATTTAAAACAATATATTTGTAAATAACATAGGATGATGAATGGAAATTACATTCAAGAATTTAAAAAAAATGAAGGATGGAAGGTAACTAGAAGCTTCTTAGTTCTTAGTTAAAGTTTTATGTCACTTGCAACACAAATAGGTTATTTAAGTGACAGAATGTGTTTTCAACTCTCAAACACACTGAAAACACAATCAATAGAATTGAGTCCATGGTGTGGGTTGGAGCCTCCTAATGAATTGTGTTGCCCTATGGTATACTGCAATGCCACATCAGACATTACGTAAGCCAAAGGGCCTAGCTGTTAGTTTCTTCTACAACTATTCACACATTGGTAATGAATTATGTTTTTTGGTTGTGTTGACTTTCAGAAAAGCGGAGACCGACCACAGCCTACCAGGAGTTCAGCCTAAGGTTCCGTGGCCCCTGCCGACCGAATGACACGAGTCTCAAGCACGAGCTGAGAGACAAAGTGAGGGCCGGCCCACACATCTTTGTGTCTAATCTCCTGCCCTGTTCATTAATTAACAGGCAATCTTCCTCAAGAGCTACTATTTCACGTGGCATTTCAGCAGTCTTAAAGTCTTAGTTCCCAACGATTGGGGACGCATCTCATCTGCAGTCAGCTCTTGTGTAAATTAATAGGGTCAATAATCTCCTCAGAGCCTTCACATTGGCGCGGAGTTTGAGGTCCAATCTTCCATTTGTCAAGATCCGCCTCACCATTCCTAGTTTCACCGGGTTAAGAGTTTGTCATTCTCAGAAACGGAGTGGGAGGGATTTGGGAAGGATGGGGAGGGTTACTACTTACTTACTACTATGCCGGTACCAGTGTGAGCTGGACAAACATGCATCGTATTCCCTTATTAGATGTATTAACACTGCAATGTTGTTCCAGGTTATTATTAAGTTGGAATCCATGAACCTCTGCCTGGGGGCGTCCTGCACTCACAGCCCTATCGTCCTTCACTGCGGACCTACCCTGAAGAGGAGGAGATACGCAGAGGAGACCTTCAACATGACCTGGAACGTGACTATAGAATATGTCCCGCCTACCCAAGAGATCATGTGAGCAAACTCCTCTGTTAGTTAGTTAGTTAGCTAGTTAGTTAGTTAGGTAGTTAGTTGTTTTGCAGCTCCTTCGACAGCTGTAGGTCATATCGGCACCGGGACACGTTTTGCTTTCGGGGTTCACGTGAGATTCTGAGAGAATCTAGGTTAAAAGTGCTTTTAGCACAGTTTTTCTTTAAAAATTTAAAAAAGGATATTTATAACAGGGACGGGTAAAAA
>JAUEKS010377410.1:0-11100 GCA_031762815.1 Tylodina fungina | reverse complement strand
CCAGTCCTATCGGAGACGGACGTTAATACGTAGCTCCCACCCCTTATATAACCTAATAAGTGTTCCTAGGGGTGTAAAACACGTTTCAAACAAACAAACAAAATAGGCCTATCGGGCTTTCCTGTACCGGGACACACACACACACGCACACACACACATATATACATACATATAGTATTGCCTGAGTTCTTCATGCGTTTGGTTTGTTACTATTTTTAATGGTGAGGTTACTATTTTTTTGACCTCCTTGTTCTGATTTTTTTCAAATCAAGAGTGGCAGGTCTGATGCCTTTCATCTGAAAGTGCTAGCCTTGCACTTGATTGACTTTGGAAATATTTCCAAATGAACTGTAATCAAAAGGATTTCAGGCAAAATGAGCATGACTAATAGCTTTTAAACTTTAAATGTTTTGACAAAAATTGGATCTGGGTGATTAAATGAAGAGAATTATTACTAAAATGAGGGAAGATTTATTACTATAATGAGAAGCAAAATGATTTACGGAAGAGAATTTCTGTTTTGAGATATGATTTAGATTTGCTGGATTGCCTGGAAATTGCATGGAAAGTTGGATTGAAGTACAAAACAAATGCGAAGTTAGGGGGGATGTTCTGGGAATCGGGGAGATAGGTGAGGTAGTCTGTCAATCTGCGTCAAAATTGTTGGGACTTACTTACGAAAGATATTACGGACTGATCAGAAAATGTGTAAAACTGGAAGTTGATGGGACCTAGTGCCTAAGTTAATTTGGAATATGTTAATAGAGTAGGATAAGAAATGTAGGGCTTCAGTTGTGGGCAGTGCTGTGGATTGTGCAACTTGCAACTCTGTACAGTTTTTAAAAGCCATAAATTTGTTGATGATGAATTGCTACTTTTTTTAGACTACCTTGTCACTTTGTCTTCTTCAGAAACCAAAAATGTTTGGTAGCATGATTGTAGTGGCTGTGTGAATTCATTTAGTTTTTGATAAATTAAGGTTACCAAAATGTTTTTGTTTTAAAGATGAAATAAATTAAAAATGTTGCCCATTTTTTTCCTACCATTAATTTAAGGGAAATGTTCTGAATCTCTACTACTGTTTTATCTTTGAAAGTAAGTGTATTCAGCAAACTTAGTTAGTATCCTGGAATGAGAAGTACAGAATGAATTTTACATCTAGAATAGGGGGAGGCGGAAGGCAGACAATTTTATTTTTTCCATTTGTAATGTTGCATCCACCTTTTGACTTGTGCTGCCATTGGTTTGTCCATTCAGTATTTATCCTAGTCAAGAACACGAGAACAACAGCATCCAATCCCCTGTGATCCCGATAACAGCCAGCAACACAGGGTCCTTGCCTGACCTGTCTGTGCTGCAGTTTCCATCCCCCCTGGCCACCCCTTTAGACCAGGAGGACCATTACAACACTGTGGCTGCAGAGTTTGGGGCGGGTAACAGCCCTGTGAGTTTGAGCCCCACTAGTCCTCATCACATGCCCTTAGGCCACCAAAACTCGCAGAGTCCAAATCAACGCCGGAGGCAGAATCAGGGTATGTCCCTTCCCAGCCCCCTGGTGCTCAACCAGATGGGCGGACCCCCTTCACCAGTAAGTACTCTTCACACGCTTTTTTTGTAGAATCATTTCGTGCCATGTAATTACTGTTTAAATGATTAAAGGCACCACATCGCTAAAGAAGAGTAAATGTGTATCAGATAAGTTCAATAAGTACATTGAAGGTGAAAGTGAAAACATGTTGTGAAGTCTTGTGCATAAGTAGATTTCTTTGTAGTCCAGGTTGCAACTAGTTGAGAGCTATATCTTGGAAGCTCTTGGACTGTAATATGTCGTTTTTTACTGAATTATGTAAAAAAGGGATTAATTTCTGATATCGGTCATGCCTTGATAATCCCATGGTGTACCTTACACTCTACTATACACACCATGTTTTGCAAGGATCCTTTTTGTCATTTTCGAAATATGCCACGGTGCGCACTTTTTTGTGTCTGAGAATTGTTCAGATTATATTCATCCATAAAGAGAAAAAGGGCGACAGCACATATGTACATTCCAAGTTATTAACATTTATCATTGAGTTACGTACTGTTGCTTACTAATCATGCCTTTTAGTGTCATATTGTGTAGTTGCTTAATGCTTGACTGTATTGATGTAAGCTTATATCAGCTTCTTATTGCACTATAACTCAGTCCGTCTGTTTGCCACATTTTGCTGTGCTGTTGTGATCATCATTATGCTCATTATGCTCTGTTAGTGTCGGACAATGTTGGTGAATACTCGGTCAATATTTGTCAATACTCAATATGGCTTTTTAATAATAAGCTCATTAATGTTCCATCAATACCTTGCATCCTCCCAATTGAAATCTATTAGTTATACCTTTCTTTACAAAAAGACCTGTGAGATAGAAGAACATCAGAGGAAGCTGAAATGCATGGACATGTACTTGGAAACACAATGATGTCTGGATTAAAAAATGCACGAAATTGGAAATTTATGGGGACGAGATCAAACTTAAAGACCTAGATTAACTTAAATAAAATTTTTAAGCTGCATATCAATTTAATGGTTTTGAGTTTGGAGGATGCAATGTGTAATGATATGAGTTGTCTATTTGACTCTCTTGTAAGCACATGCATAACTAATAAGCAGTGGACTCAGCACTTATCTCCGGTGTAAAGCAATCTTCACCTCAAGTTCATCTGATTACTCCTCATCCTCCTTACTCATTCTTTTCATCATCTCTTATTGTTAATTCAGTCTCATTCTAAGACCAGAATAACTTACCTACAACAGTAGAGAATGTCATCTTCGCGAGATACAGGAAGATTTCACAAATTGCAGAATTTTAAAACAGCTCTTCAATTTAAATCCTAAAAAAATTTGTGATATCGATAATTACTTTGAACAGAAGGATTGGGGGAGAATGGACTATGGACACTACAATGAAACTGTGTCTAATGTCGCAGAAGTGGCAACAGTGACACAAAAGTGTTTACATTTTGTTTTTATTTTATCTATTTGCCTTGATTGTAGCGAAAGTCCTTCAAATTTTATGTGGAATCTTTCAAGTACCCATCATATAATATATATATATACATAATATTGAGCATAACAACCTCCCAGTTAGGGTTCTCTGTGGTGTACTGGTAAGACACTCGCTCCAGTAGACAAGGTCGCGGGTTCGAGCCCAGGTTTACCCAAGATTTTTTTCAGTTTTCTCTGGACCACGGTCATATGGAGTCGCCTTGTCCTATCGGAGATGGATGTTTAAAACGTAGGTCCCACCTCTGATATAACCTTAACTGTTGAAAAGGGGTGTAAAACTCAGGTCATTCATTCATTCCTCCCAGTTTGTCCAATAAAACGGTTTCTTTTTGTGAAGTCTTGGGTTATCCTGCTTGTTTGTCATTGAATCATGCACAAATCACTTTGTGTTAGCCTGCTTAGTATAACGGTGAACATACATTTTTGTAGGATCTTATATAGGTGGAATTTAAAAATCATATTGGTGGAGCATGGACTCAAACTAACAATTTAACTTGATATTGGTTTAATCCTCCTTTATTATTGCCACAAATGTATGGGCATGATAATTATAGACCACTTAGCTTGTTTTGTACCAATGATCAATAGGTAGAGAGCTTGGAAGAGCCAACAGTGTTAATATATTGTTGGTCCAACTATTATGAATTTCCTTGTAATGGTGAATGTTTTGAGCTGCATTTTGAGAACATAGAGTATGATGAACCTTGTTTTTTAACTTGTGATGGCGAGTAGTATTCATTCAGGTAGCCTGATATGCATTGCAAAGCTAGTTCACGAATCATACACACACTTTCATCAATTTCTATCAGTCTGCAGCAAAATCAAGTTACCAGAACAGACACATTAATTTCGAATAGAATTAAGATGTGCGACCAATAGAATTCTTTTGCTCGTCCACAATTTTCGTTAGCTTTTGTGAGTGTAAGTTGTGATGCTGAATTGAATAAGATATATTCCAACAAAACTGAGTTCCTTTCACATGAGGCGTTCAGTTCACACATCGTGTTACATATTATTTTGTTATCCTTTAAACTAAAAACTAAAAAGTTTGGATTGATGCTGCTTTTGTTTTGTTTTGAGTGTTCTGGCCACATTTGTTGCCTTTTTTTCACTTCAAGACCTGCTTGTGTTTTCTGAAACTTTCATTAGAGCAGCAGCTCGGAGCTTTTTAGTTTCCTTTTTCCTCGTCTCTTTTGTTATTTGAAAATCGATGTTTAAATGATTGCTCTATCTTCCTTAGTTTAGAGCAGGTCTTGCTGTTGTGCTTTTGTCAGCGTGTCTGTTTATTTGGTTTTAGGCTGGAATGGCAGATATGGACCCGTGCATGCAACAACAGTACATGTTGTGTTTACAGCAGCAGCAGCAGCTTCAGCAACAGCATCAACAGCAAATGAGGCACCGGGTTACCCACTCCCCCCATGGCAAACCTTACCCAACACCTGTCTCACCTTTGTACTCACCAACTCATCGTCCATTAAGTCAGCACTGCCAGGCTACCAAACCATTGTTACATAACCATGCCCACCCCCACACCCACCACCAGCACCACCACCAGCAGCAGCAGCAGCAGCAAGTCTCTTCACCCACGGGGTCTCCCACCCATCCCTCACTTCCTTCCAAACAAACTCAGGTCCACCAGCAAACATTTTCACCCACACAACAACAGCAGCAATCTCCATTGTCACCCCCGGTGCCTCAGGTGCACATCACCAACTGTGATGACACCAGTACGCAGCAGGTTGGTACTCAGTCCTGTCTCGTTTTCACCTCATGCTTCCAGTATAGCACATACATGGTATTCTTTTACACATGTTGTAACCTCAGTGATGAACACCTTTTCTGCTTCTCAATAGTGTCAGTCCAGGTATCGATTTATTGACAATTTTTCCTTCATAGTATTTAGAATGAATGTATCAGATCTGCGAATTGTCACACTTTTCAGTTTAAAACTTGTACACTTTCATGTTGCATGACTCTTTTCATAGAGCAGGGAAGATTAAAAGTTATACATTTTTAAATTGCATGACGCCTATGACAGAAAAAAAAGGTAGAACAGTCTAGTCTGAAGCTTTGAAGGGCATGACTATTTTTCTACAGAACTTCATTTGGTTCACATCAGTTATGCTTTATATCTTGCTGCACTTTGTCTAGGGAAGCATTAGCAAATTATAAGCCCATGTATTATCTTTTACCCTATTTTTTTATTTTTTTATGAGGATCGGGTGTGTAATAATGGCAGACCTGCCACCCGTTACGATTAAGGCACAATCGTTACGCTTTTTCCTCCGATTTTGCCTTCATTACGGTTTTATGATCTATAGCATCGCAAGTAAGATTTTTTCTCACCGATCCTAATTTTTATAATGTAGAACTGAAAATAATTAATCGTATCCGTACTCTCGGATCGTCTTTGCCTACCTGGCTTTTCACTATGCCTTCTATAGCCTACTGTAGTCTATATAGAGTATCACACGATAATCGGCTCTGCTATAATCGGCGTATCGCATTATGAATTTCTTTCATTCCATTGTTCAATTCGATAGCGAAAGCATCACTTTCATCAGTGATCTACTAAATCTATTAATTTTACTAGAATTCAATTCAACATTGAGCCACCATCCAAAAAGATAAAATCCGACAGGCACAAAAATTCAGGGAGTACACGAAGATTATGTAGATCTAGATTCTCTTTTATATCTAGATCTAGATATATGATGGTATCCAGATCTAGAGTAGTTGTTTTTTGTTCTTACACACCCTTTTGATCCATGATTATGATCCCATCTAAATTCTATATAATATAGAATCTAGATCCAAATAGTAAAAAGGCTTAGATTTAACCTACGTACCGGTTCTCTGGTGCATAATGAAACAATTCTTAGATTCAAATATATATTTGCCCGAATTTGTCGTGCATTTGGTTTGTTACTATATGGTGAGGTTGCTATCTTTTGACCTCCTTGTTCTGGTTTATTTCATATTAAGGGTGGCAGGTCTGTAATGGTAGTCTTTTTGAGTCCGGCAGAAAATGTCTTATTTGGAGATAAATTAAGAGGAACTCATTTTTTGTTTCAAAAACTTAATGAAGGTTATTTATTAAAGAACACCAGGATATCGTAATGTTTTCCATTGTGTGAGAATATTTTTGTCATTCCCACTTTGAGAACTGCCGTTGTCCTCATGCAGTTTCTATCTACATTTTTAATTTTAAAATGTCACCTGAGTTGTCTTTGATATCAGTACCAATTTAGTTGTTTTATGTAAATTGTTGTGTACTCTATTATTTTCTCAACTTACAGTCGAGCCTGTCTATGGTCACTTCTTCAGGAATCCAGATAAGATGATTTTATGGGGGAGGTTGCACTTTATTACAGGGAGAAATTTGCCTTAGATATTGTTGCAGGAAGAACACTAGTTTAGATAAATCAACTCAAAATGTTTTTTGCAAACTTTATAACACAGGAGGAGGTTTTTGTCTTTCTATATGTAATGATTATATATGGTCTCATATCAAGTATATGGATATGGATATCCTCATCTTGTTGAATGAAGACAAAACCATCCACATGCCACCTTATGCATTATGCATGTGAGTCTTTTTCTTCTTCAGGTAATTTGCTTGTTAGGTGAAGCATTCCATATTTCTATTAATACTTTTCTTGAAAATTCAGCATATTCCATTTTTTCTTTATCCCAGTGTTTTTCCTTGATGTGTATTTCAGCCTTGGCCTATCTGAAATTTGCCGTCAACTTCCCACACAACATAAGTTTAATCGAAACTTAATTGTCTGAATGCTTTGATTTATGATTAATCGAAACTTAATTGTCTGATTGCTTTGATTCAGTATCTTTTTCCTGAATGGGTATTTTGAAAGATATATTAGTTTCTTCTTTCAATCTTAAAAATCTAAATTTCACACTAACTGCATATCTGCTAGATAGCTTTTTGTTTAGATTTTTTTTCACTCGTTCTCCATCATTCTCACATGCTTTACAGAAGACAAAAATGTTTTCCAAGCAATATTCTGACATAGTATATGTTGGTAGCCACTAATTACTAGTGACCTCAATAGATTGTGACTTTACTTCAAAGATTGTGACTTTACTTCAAATGCTGCCTTTCACCTCTTGTTAAGGTCTATTTTATCTTCAACCAGATCTGGCTTTCACTTGTAATGGTCTTAATATTTAGAGATTTGTGGGTCGCATCATGTGGAGAGAATCTGATGTATCAACAACCCTAAACCTTCGATTGCCTTTGGTATCATCATGGACGAGATAAATACTACAGAAAGTGTCCCAGGCTTCGGATTCTTTACACAAATGGGAGGAAGTCACCTTAACAGGCCGCACTGAATATTCATGTCATGTTGTGATCTTCATTATTTGTTTCAGTCTCTATTCCTTTAATATTTTTTTCTTTATCCCCTTTGACAATACTTAACCTGCGTAGCATCAGGACTTATTGTTATTCATAGATAGATATAGCATTTCAAGCTTTTGTGCATATTGAAGAAGCAACAGACAACTCCATTACCTTGTTTCTTGCAGCAGACGTCTGTGACGCAATATCGCAACAGTAGTGCCCCTGAAACAAACTGCCAGTCACCGACATCCCCCCACTCAGTCCCCTCCTACAGTCCAGCCCAGTCCCCGGGCCTGACTCCCACCACTCAAGCAGTGAACTCAACTTTCAGCGACGCATACTTCATTCAGCAGCAACAGCAGCAGACCAACGCACTGCAGCATCAGTTTGAGCAGTTTAATATGGTTAGCTAACACTCAGAACTGTAGATCTCTTCTTCACTTCTTCCATCTTATTTTCATTCTTCACTTCTTCCATCTTATTTTCATTCTTCTTTCATTTTTTTTTGTAAAAAATGGGACCCTCCACAGAAATAGCGGTTGAAATCGTCAGGCCCTGGTCTCCCCTTTCCCTATGGAAATAATTTAACTTGGCAAACCATCTAAAACATTAATTTAAAAAAAAAAAACCAACTACAGTATCAGCGTCAGTGTTTTGTTTTTAAATATTAAATAGTATTTGGCAATGTCGTTACAGTCTAGTTTAGAAAAATTTGGAAATGTGAACTAACACACTGTATACAGTCCACGACGTAAGGATGACAAACAGAGAAGAATACGGCTTTACAGTCAGCCCTCAGTATTTGCGGGGGTTAGGGACCAAAAACTGCTTCAAATAGCTCATCTCTATGGCAGTGTGGCTAGCCTAACTGGATACATAAGTATACAACATAGTTAGTGGATATTACTCCAGAAAAATCTCCGAATTTATGAATCCGTGAATGCTGAAACGCAAATAATCGAGGGCTTACTGTATTATAAATAATTTATCCTTACAAACATGATCAAATATGGTCTTTTATCTTACAAATTCACCGAAATACGTACAAATTTGATTGAAACTAAATTTTCACTGCTGGATATCTTAAAAAAATACTTAAGATGCCGGTTTCAATTTTATAAAGTGTAATGTCCATAACATGTAGATAAAGCTCAATTGTTTTCATTCTCATGCAGCAAAACCTTTAATCACACAGCTTATAGCATCTATATCTGGACTCCAGATCGAGACTAGATATAAATCTCGATTCTAGATCTCGAATCTGCACTTAAGAATTACAGCTAAAAGAAACTTGAAAGAAATAAAATAAGACATAAAATATGACGTAACTAAACAAATGAAATAAGTATACTAGTTGTCTCACTCTAAAACTTGACCATGGGACCATTTGACCATTTGTTAACTACAAAGCAAGAAGTCTAGCACATCTAAACACATGCTAAATCTCATATGAATTACGATCCCTTAGAATTTGTGATAGTGGCAGAATATAGAAAAAGAATTCATCCAAACTTTCTTTTCGGTGCCAGGTACTGCCAGTTCTGTCTCCCTGTGTTGTGTAGGGTCACATATCTTTGTGTGTTAGTGTTCTTTTAGTTATTTTTCTGCTAATGCCTGAATGCATTGTTTATTTAATGACAATGTGTTTGTGTAGGTTTTCCAGTGTTTTTTGTATGTGTTCTATTTTAGCTGTATAGATTACGTTATATATGTATGTATGTATGTGTGTGTTTGTATTTGTGTATATATACAATGTGTGTGTGAATATATATATATATATATATATATATAAATATAAATATATAAACACACACATTCACACACATACACACACACACACACACACACACACAAAACACACAGAGTTGAAGTTAATATTATTGAGGCTAATTTTCCTACTGTGCGCACTATTTCATATTTTCAAATAAGCATGACCATACTTGAAACACTTGCCCTATGTGAACAATTTATGTAAAGCTGCACACCATTATTCTGCTTAACATTTATCTTGGCTGTCATGCATTGGTCAAAAGTTTTGCTTATCTACTGTGGGAGAAGTGGCTTAACCAGTAATCCAGTTATTTGTAGGTTTGACCTATATACATTACGATAGCTTTCGAGAAATGTATGTGAGCGATGTCAGTAAACTAAGATGTGTTTCAGCATTATTTCACTGTTGATACATTGAAATATAAATTATAGCGGATGGTGTAGGGGGTTTGATGTTAGCTTTGAATTATCACTCAGGAGACCACATGTAGTGGCATCATGAATGATAACGTTCAGACCACTTGTGATATCTATACTTCTTATTTATTGATTAATTCAAAATTCGAAACTGACAGTATAGATATTGTCTAATATTGATATGCTGGTCTAGTGACATTAGGTAATCTGTCTAGTGTGTAGTTATGTTGGTCCAGTGTGATCCAATTATATAATTCAAGGAAGAGCTACTTTGAAAGTGCTTGAGCCAGGGCATTAAGCTGTTGATGAGTCGTGGAATAGGAGATGAGTTCTTATATTAGCATATAGTGGGATTTTTGTCAGCACGGTAATATATTATCTTATGGGCTGGATTGGCCTAATAGTTGGCTCACTTACTTTTCACTCAGGAGATTGGGGCTCTGCCCCGTGTTTGTTGGGCAATTTTAAATTATGCTCTCACATCTATGCTCTCTCCAGTCTACTTCTACTTAGGCGTAAATGAGTGCCTGACCTTTCTGAGGTTGGGAATGGTAAAATGAGGAAGAGGAGGAGATGGGCACCTCCCTCAGGGCTGGCCTGAGAGAAATGAACTCTAAAACTTCTTATTTCCCTTGTGAAATTCAGTTTAGCCTCTTTTTTTTTTCATTTACTTTGAAAGCTCCTATGTGTCTATTGGTGTGTAAGCTGTAAAAAAAAAAGGGGGCGGGGGTCTCTGTGGTGTAGCGGTTAAGCTGTTTGCCTCAGAAGACGAAGATGAGTACCAAGACGAAGGTCGCGGGTTTGAGCCCAGTCAGGTTCACCCAAGATTTTTTTCCGAGTTTTCTCTGGCCCACGGCTCGTGTGGAGTCGTGTCCTCGCTAAAACATAGGTCCCGACTCTGATATGACCCTTAAATGTGTTAAAAATCATGTTTATTGAAGGGAGATCATATGCTAGTATGTCAGTACACCAATTGTTTCGTATTGTTGAATATCAAATTGCAGACCTGCCATTTATTCTTATAATCAGGATATCCTGATTTTTTTTATTAGACGTTTAGAGCAGATATCCTGATTTTTTTATTTTTATTTTTTTTTGCATTAATTGTAAAAATACTGATTTACAAAAAAAATGTATTCTTCATCGTATTAGTTGATCCTGATTTTTTCTCTCTCGAATACTGATTTTTTTTTTTTTTGACTGGGTATCCTGATTTTACTTGAATCATTGTGGCAGGTCTGCTATTTGTTTGTATGTTATTTGGGTCATTTGGGAAGTCATCTTTGGGTGGTATTTTTCCCTAAGTTTATTTGGACTGAGATAAGTGAGGTTTTGTATTTTTTGTAGTGAACTACGTTCTATACAGGTGTATACTACTGTTTTGATTGGCAATTGTTAAATAATTCAAAGAATGCCCACATCCCTTACTTCATGTCTGATGTGGCATTGCAGTATACCGCAGGGCAACACAATTCATTAGGAGTCTCCAACCCACACCAT
>JAUEKS010377300.1:0-11100 GCA_031762815.1 Tylodina fungina | reverse complement strand
ATAGAACACGTCACTGTGAGAGAACATAGAACACGTCACTGTGAGAGAACATAGAACACGTCACTGTGAGAGAACATGATACACGTCACTGTGAGAAAACATTGTACACGTCACTGTGAGAGAACATAGTACACGTCACTGTGAGAGAACATAGTACACGTCACTGTGAGGGAACATAGTACACGTCTGTTAGATATCATGGCGCATGTCACTGTAGGAGAACATGCTACACGTCACTGTGAGATAACAAGTGACATGTCAATGTCAGAGAACGTAATTTCCGTACGCGTCACCGCGCAAGAACATAACAACAATGGATGGACGTGACATATATAAACGAAAGAGAGTAATTATGAAGGAAACAGAACAGAACACACACAATGTCTGCGAGTTGACCACCCCTGGCATGACAGATTAGCCTTTGTGACGTCAGTGCGTCACGTGAACAACAACAATGGAGTTTTGGAAGCGGAGATAGGGGTTGAGGCGTCGAAATGGTTACGACTTCAGTCTTTCTACCGAATTAGTCATAGACTTGTGTCCTGCACTGGTCGGAACGTTATCCGGCGATCCTTCAGTGCAGCGCCACCCCCTCACTCCGTCTACTAGCGAACATGCTGTCTAGATTGCTGAAATAACGGTCAAAGTCAGCCCAAACAAAAACCTTATAGCTTTGATCGGCTTGGTTACAATGATCCATTATCATGAATAGGTGGGTGAAGGTGCTTTGTAAAAGTGAAAGGGATTGTTCCAGACACGAAGGCCCAATGTGCTGCTGGAACTATTGCTACACTCGCATGAATGGAACCCAGTCCAAAGCAGCAGACTTTTCACCTGTGCCACGCCAGGTTTGGAGTCTACGAGTAGGGGGCTGGTTTTTTTTCCATCTACACATTAAAAAGTGCTTCAAGCAAATCAGTGTGACGCCATGTAATTTCAGTAACGCAGTTAATTGCTCCATAACAGGCATCGCCAAACCGTGAAAATCGTGGTGCAGATGACACACATGAGTAAGATAATACAGTTGCAATCTTCGTCTGTCATCTTGGGGATTTGCCCTCTGTACATAGGTCGCGACAGCGAATATTTTTCTACCGCTCGAATTTGGGCAATTTGTCTTATTTTGTGGCTAGATGTTTTTCCTAACGCTAGCCTTCTACATTTGTTAACAGTTTTACGGCTGGGCAAGGATAAAAACATAGGGAAGTTAGACATAGTAAGAAATTAGAACTCAAGAATTTAGAAATTTCACCCTGGCAGCAACGCATGTTATTTTTTCTTCGATTTTCAACTGCTAAGGGCTTTTTGTAAGCGCCTATATTCCACACGACACCTCCTAGTTTATAGCTCCTCTCCGATAGAGATTAAGCCCTTTCGGCTCCTCACTACCCAGGAATGAGTATTTTTCAAGAGAACAAATCCATAGAGATAAGTACACGAACCTGGAACATTGTATCTTCAGCTGGGACGCTTACAATCTGATTAACCGTCCACTTATTGCAATTGCAACATGAACTAAATCAGCTATGTCTTCAGAGAACTTGTTTTTCACTCAGGGAGTTCGATCAACGTGCAGAGCAACTTATAATCTTTCACGTTCATAGGCTCTCCTGTCTACCCAGTACATGGGTATCTGATCTAGTCTTCTTCAAGCTCCAGAATGATTATCTCCACTTAATAATTTGTCGGTCCTATTAGAAATATAGTTTCTAAACCCTTTATTTTCCTCCATTCATAGGATAAAAATACCTTCCTACAATTTTAAAGGATCCCACGGTGATGCTCCACACCCACAATTTCCGCACCCACCCCCCCCCCCCCCCAATTTTTTTCAACTCACAACCTATCTAACCGGAACCAACACGTTTTTACAACCACAAATAATAGTGGACAGGTAAGCTGTCATTTGCGAACACAACCTGGGATACCTGCTCTTAGAACTAATCGACAAACAGTATGACATCATCTGACAGGTAAATTTACCGACCCAACATCTCGTCCACTGTGTACAAACTGTGTGGTTTAGATATACGGTGTATTTGTGCAAGGAGATGGTCATCTCCCTATTTAGCACATCAGGCGTCATGCTACCAACTTCAGCTGTCTTGTTTAGACCGTGGTGGCCAGGGAGGGACTGCCCAGGGGGGTGAATGACCCGACCAGGGAGATTGGATCAATCACAATATTGTCACAACATGGTCACTACCGCCTGCCAAGTATGTTCCCAGCCCATCCCATCCCCCTCTCCCTCACCCTCTCTTCCCCTCTCTCCCTCTCAGAGATTCGTTTTATTGCACAACTGCGGTGGCCGAGATAAAAATCTCTCTCCCTTCTTCTCTCTCCCTTCTCTCTCGCCTCTCTTACTCTCTCTCTCCCTCTATCTCTCTGAGAGATTTATTTTATTGCACAACTGCGGTCGTCGAGATGAATTCTCCCTTCCTTCTTCCCTCTCTCCTCTCTCCCGCCTCTCTCTCCCTCTCTCTCTCCCTCTATCCCTCTGAGGGATTTGTTTTATTGCACAACTGCGGTCGTCGAGATGAATTCTCTCTCCCTTCTTCTCTCTCCCACCTCTCTTACTCTCTCTCCCTCCCTCTCTCTCCCTCCCTCTCTCTCCCTCTCTCTCTCACTCAGTTTCGGTGCGGACTTGCTCTACATTACGAACGCTTCATGAGCAACCTCAGAATACGATCGGAATCATCTTAAATAAAATTATTTCCTGAAAAATGGCTAATCGCCAATCTCCTTGTTCTACAGACTTGAAGCGTTATGGAAAGTTACTATAAATTATTACGTCTAAAGATATCATAAGCGTTGATGAACGTTTCGACGACAAATAGAGTTATCGGAAGATAACGTGAGTATTAGGTTATCGCAAACGCACACTAGTTATACTATGAGACACATAAAAATAATATACTCTATTGTGAAACAATGTAGAAACTCTCGTAAATATCGCAGTCAAAGGCAATTCTAGTTCCGGACACATGCACCATTTCGAGTCACTTCCAAAGAGAGCTGGATTGTATAGATGGTTAGTGCACTTTCCTTTCACGTTGGCAACTGAGGTTCAATTCCCGTGCAGGACAAGTTTATGGTCTCTAGTCCGGGCGCTCTCCTGTCTACCCAGTTGCAAATGGGTATCTGATCCTCATCAGGCTATACGCTAGGGGGCGGTAAAGACAGGCAGGGAGAGAGAGGAGATGGACACCGCCCTCAACATGCTGGCCCAAGAGAAATGAAGACTAAGAGTTCATTCCCCTACGACCGAAAGGTTATGGAACTACTTTTACCTTTTTCTAACCAAAGCTCTATCACTCCCCTGTGACTCTCTTCTAAAGCTCTTTCATTCTCCCATAACTCTCAACTAATTTCAATCCCTCCATCTGGAATGCCCACTTAAGCTCTATCCAACCCTCAACGTAGTAAAACGACTTCACCACTCACCATTCTTGTTCCTCATCTTTTAAGATATCGGGTTCGTTTGGTTTTGAGCTACTTAATTAAAATTCTTATCGGATTTGAAACATTCGTTTTGGAAACACAGAAGTATGGATACATTTCTGAATTACGTTGCGAATATCGAAGATAACCAATATTTTGTTAGCAATGATAACAATTACAAATAAAGAGATAGATTCCTCTGGCAACAATCCTATTTCACTGCTGTTCTCTACCTCCCCGTCGGTGTGTAAGGATAACACATGCAATAATCTCGCATAAGAATATGCATTAGGCGAAGAGAAATCAATACTTCGACTTGCAACATTACAAATCTATGTGAATAACTATGCCGATATAGCCAAACAAAGAAGTAGATGCGTGTATTTAAATGCTCTTTAAAAAAAAAGCAAAATCGGGGAAAACCAAAGAGCGGGTTTTACAGTATCAGGGAAAGCATGCCGAGGTTATGCCGAAAGAAGAATTATGTGGATGATTATTCCAGTCACAAAACCAGTATGGAAATCATGCAAGCCACGCTATACGGCTTAAATGCAAGGCTGATCCAAGCCAAATATTGCGTTAAATGGCTCAAAACTAATGTTCGTTTCATTTCGACCCCTGAGAAACATAATTATAGATAAAGATAAATGGTGGCCTACTTAGTCTCCGCTCCTTATCTTCTTTTACCCAACTCAATCCCCCGGCAATCCAACCAAAAAAAAAATCCCATGGAGGGAGTACATGAAACAGTCGTGTATGGGGCGGGGGCGGGAGTGGGGTGGGGTGGGAGGTGGGGGTGGGCCTGGTTAAATGTGTAAGTTACTCTTTTTCTAGTCTATGGAGGTTTAAATGTATAAGTTCGTGTTTATCTAGCCTATAGTGATTTAAAAGTATAAGTTAGTGTTTATCTAGTCTATTGTGGTGTTTGAACGTATACATTAGTGTTCATCTAGTCTACGGGGTCTGAAGTGTAAGTTAGTATTTATTGGGGTAGGCTATGGTGGATGCAATTACAAACACAATCAGTGTTCATCTGACCTATGGAAGGTATAAATGCATAAGTTAGTGTTTATCTGGACCATGAAGGGTTTTAACATTATTATGTTAGCGTTTTCCTAGTTTATGATGCGTATTCAATATATGTTAAATCTAGATCTAGTTTTCATCAGCTGCTCTATGGTAGGCTTAAATAATTACATTAGGGTTTACCTGGTCATTGGTGTATGTAAATATAAGTTAGAGTTCATCTGATCGGGCGTGTGTTTGAATGTAAAGTTACAAGTGTTTATGTTGGCCAACCTCAGTCAGCGTAGATCTACTTGCTGAACAGCATCGCATGACATTACATACATTTTATGGTTGACTTAATGTCGTTATGTACGATGGAGCGGGGGCATGTCTGCCCCAAGCTTTGCTCCGACATGCTTGCGATGCTCAACGAAAGCATACTCGCCTCTCCTCCTCCCCCCCACTCCTTCAAAATAGAAGAAAAAACCTCTCTCGACCTTGTAACTCCCTAGTCTCCAGTCCTGAAGTGTGTATATATATTACACGCCAGTGGCAGTTACAGAACATTTCAACTACTTACAATGCCATGTTGCAACACGTTAATAAGAGATGTAACGTTAAGACTAACGATTAAATTCAACGATGACCTTTCGAATGTCAGAAGCATTTAGCTATTTTTCAGGTCATCTCTGCGTACATAATGAATCATTCTGTCCTATCAGCAACACCAATTATGTTTTAATGGCATAAGAAAAACAAGAAGCCGAGGGAAGGTTCAACGACCTCGCATTTGTTCTGATGAAAATGGAACAGAAAGCAACAGGTCTGGCCACGAGAGTGTGGGCGTTTCGGTGGATCTAAGGACTGGAAAGCCTAAGCCTAGCCCGGCCTGCGCTCCAGTATTCATCCCCCGTGTTCCCCCTCCTTTTCCTCTCTCTGTCTCTGTCTCTCTCTCTCTCTGTGTCTCTCTCTCTCTCGATCTCTCTCTCTCTCTCTCTCTCTCTCTCTCTCTCTCTCTTCTCTTCCGCATTCTGTCTCCGTCTGCTTTTCTGTTTTTGCGTATGTCTCCTTCCCTCTTTTTCTGTCCGTTTGTCTTTCTATCTGTCTCTCTCTCTCATTCTCTCACTCTCTCTATCTCTCTCTCGGCGTTCTCTCTCTCTACTTCTCCTATCAGCCTGTCTGTTAGTCTGTAAATCTGTTTCACGGTTTGTCTGACTGTCTGACTGTTTCTGTCTCTTTCTGCCTGCCTGTCTCTCTGTGTCTCCCTCTCCGTCTCTCTCCCAGTCACCCTATCTCCTCTCTCTCTCCCTCTCTCTCCATTTCGGTCTGTCTTTTTTCGTGATCTTTCGGGCCCAATGCTAATTTTTACGATCGCTCCTAGTGTTATGGTGTCGAGCTAGTTGTTTTTTTATGGCCGTGGTATCGACTATTGTAATACGGAGTTCCTGTAATCGAATTGGAATAGCTGGTGACTGTTGTGATGATGGTGGTGGCGGTGGTGGTGATGGTGGTGGTGGAGGTGGTCGTGGTGGTGGCGGTGGTGTGGATGCTGATATTTGTGATAACGGTACTGGCGCTGATGTAATTAAAGTAACTGTCGGCAGTGTCCGTCCTTCTGGTAGCTTTAATCAATATTTCAATGGTGGACTTCGAAATGAAAGTTGACAGCCTGTGAAGAACAGCAGAACCAGCTCCTCCTTAAGCTGAACAATCTGGAACAGGACAAGACTCGGTGACGAACGTGTTTCCACGTCAGCCCTTCAACCGAATGTTCCTGGGTACAAAAACCTACATAAGGGATTTGTTTTTCAACAAATTAATTAATCCTTTATTGACATGCAATCCCTGACTTGGTCGAATAGAGAAGTTGACATCTACATGTCTTGGATAAATTAGAGAAGACAGAAGGTCCTAGGGCCAAGTTACGCATGTTAATCAATCCTTGCAACTGAGAATCGCCAAAAGTAGACCGCAATTCGGGCAAAGGTCTGAAATCTCTGACACACATTGCTGTTGTTGTTGCTATTGCTGTTTTTATCACATGACTCCTTGTCGACGTGAGAGGTCAGAGAAACGCCTAATAAGCAACTTCACCGTCCTCACGTCTCAATGTGCACTATTTTAAAGTGCATATATATATATATATACAATAATACTACTACTATTACTACTGCTACTAATAATAAATTTATATAGCGCCTAAAATCCACCAACAGTGCTCAATGACGCATGTACAGGTATATAATCACAGACATAAATGGCATTCATATACATGATAAAAATTATATTCATACACAATAATAATATGGTAAAACATTTTCACACTATGCATCAGACTGTATATGTGAGAATGATAAATAATGACATCATTAAAAAGGAAACTTTTTACAGACAAACACGCTGCCTCATCTATCTACAAGTCGTCAGTCACTATGCACTATAAAAATGTTGCTTTGAAAACTTATGTTTTAAGATTTCTTTTAAAAGACTTAAAGGTCTTGCTGTTCCGAGTCGTGCTTGAAAGAGTATTCCATAACCTAAGGGCTGCATTTAAAAAAAAAGATCTTTAGTCAAAAAGAGTGGCTAGAAGGCGTGATGACGATCTCAAGACACGATTAGGCTGATATATCTCTAAACCATCTTGCAAATAAGATGGTGCTAATTAGTGTAAACATTTATAATTTGTGTAAACATTTATAAGTATAACATGCAAGCTTAAAATCTATTCGCTTTTCAACTGGCAGCCAATGTAACTGTTTCAGAATATCCTTTGACTCAGTATTTCTGCCCTTTCTAACCACTAATCTAGCTGCTTTGTTCTGAATTTTTTTTTGCATTCTATGTAATGCATAAGATGGTATACCTGTCAAAAGTGCTTTGCACAAATCTAGACTACTGGTAATAATTTAATGAATGGACAGGAATATGAGTGGTATCATTATAAATGACATTATGCATTTTTCCTATATTTCTCAAGTGAAAATGACAAGACTGGCAAACAAACCTTTTGAACGTTTTCTTCCATGTCAAAATGACAATCAAAATTAAAACAGAGATTTCTCATAGTGTCAATTGTTGGAACAGAAATGTTATTACCATCAAAATTGAGTTTTTTTAGATGTTTTAGATTTATTCTTTAGGCCTAATTTCTTTGAGGAGATGAGAATGACTTCTGTCTTGTTTTCATTTAATTTCAGTTTATTTTTTGTCATTCATTTTTTGATGTTTTCTAGACATTGTTCAAATTTCTCTTGGGAGTTGTTTGTCTCCGAAAATTGGACATATATTTGAGTATCATCAGCATACAAATGAAAATCTATATAATTTTGTGAAATGATATCTCCATGGGGAGCTGTATACATAGTGTACAGGAGAGGTCCAAGAATTGACCCCTGAGGCACTCCGAAAAGTACAGAAAGGATGAAGAAAAAGAATTTTCAATAGACACACACATCGTTCTGTCATCCATGTACGATCTAAACCATTCAAGGGCAGAGCCACAAACACCAAAATATGACTCTAGTCTTGTCAAATGCCGCACTGAGGTCTAAAAGTACAAGTATTCCAGTTTTCCTTGGAGACACAAGGTGCACGATGTCATTGTGTACTCTCAACAAGGCTGTCTCAGTACTGTGACCTGACTAATGGGCTGACTGGAACTTTGGGATGAGGCCATGCTCATGGGCATACCGGGTACTCATTCATTCTGGCCGCAACAGCTTTTTCAATGATTTGGGCCATAAAACTAAGATTACTGACAGGCCGATAATTCTTAAGATTATTAGGCCAACCTTTTTAAGTAATGGTTTGACAGCTTCTGATTTTAAAATACATGGTATCTCAGAACTTTTGAAACTACAGTTCACAAAAGAAGTAATGGCATGATATAATTCATTTGCACAATTATCCATGTAGGTACTGGATCTAAGGAACATGTCTTATTAGTTACGTTTTTTTAGAATGTTCATGATCTCTTCTTCTGAGGCCGGGCGAAAATAATACAGAGTTGTTGCCGATGTTTCCACGTCATTCTGGTCTGTCACTTCTCGCCAAGTTTCTCCCTGATGTTCTCTATCTTGCTGGTGAAAAACTCTGCGAAAGTCTGTGGTAGCTCTTCAGTGTTGTCAGCTGATGGTAAGTCACTGCCTGGTTTTGAATGTTTTAATAAACTATTAAGAGTCCGAATAAGTTTTTTTGGGTTTTCCTTACTGTCTTGTATGGTCGACTTCACATGATCTGCTTCAGCAGCTGCTATAATTTTGTTCCTTTTGTTCCCGACGTTGACAAATATCTGGCGATGAATTTCCAAACCAGATTTTCTCCAAACTTTCTCTGCAGAGCGCTGAATTTTCGTAGCTTCTCTAATATCTTCATTATAAGACTGGTTGTTTGGTCTAATCATTATTGTGCGTTTGATCAGTGGCTCATGGTGGTCCAGAATCTCCTTCATCTTTGTATTAAAGGTATCCTCTATATCACTCACAGTGCTACTTGTTATAACTCCATCGACAAGCCCTGAAGCTTGTATGACCTGCTTTAAAACATCTATGTCTATGCCCATGGATTTGATCTTTCTGTACCGGATTGTTTTGGAGAGAGGCACTGCTTTCTTTGCATTAAGCTCAAATAAAACACAATGATGATCTGAGATGCCACAATGATGCATATTCATATTCTTAATGCCTGATATTATATCCTTAGAATCACTGATCACAAGATCTGTGTCCAGCCACGTGTGTTGCATCTTCAACATGTTGTAATTTAAAGGACTCGAGGAGCTTGAGAAATTTCTGAGCGCTGCAATCATTTTTGTTGTCTACATAAAGGTTAAAATCTCCAATTATTATTGTTTTACCAGCTTGCAGGGTCTTGTCAATGATAACGTCTTAAAATTCTGGTATGAAAGCATCAACAGTCAATTTATTTTGTCGCGATGGGGATGGCCTGTAAACACCAAAAAGGGTGTGTCAATGTGTTCAAATGTATATTTCCAATGTCGTTTCCACTCTTGTAATATCTAAAGTTTGTTTATAAATCATTAGTAAACCGCCTTCTCTACCTTTCCGATTTTGAATTTCATAGGAGTAGAATCTACCCTTCAGGGATGATTTGATTTAAAGAAATGTCATCATTATCTCCAAGCCATGTTTCAGAAATAAGTATAAAGTCCACTGACTTGTCAACAATCAATTCAGAAATTAAGACAGTCTTGTTTTTCACTAAGCGGGCATTAAGCATTGCTATTTGCAGACCAGCAGTTTTTGCTGCTTTGGATTTATTTCCTGTCAGCTGAAAACGGTCGTTTCTATTCAGAGTACTTGACACACTTTTTCTATTGAGGGCATTCTATCTAAACTGTATGTGTATGTATGTGTATGTATGTGTATGCATGTGCATGTATGCTTATGTATGGGTATGTATGTGTATGTATGTGTATGGATGTGTATGTAGACCAATCTATGTGCGTGTGAGAGAGTGAAGGACGGAGAGAGCCGGAATGATTAAGTCATATTGACTTGACTCATCGCCAACTATCGCCATACCCACTACTTGTCTCCACTAGCGTCAGTCATGAGCCAGATCTTTGATGATGGTCGCCTGGCACCAGTTCCACTTGACTGACCAGAAGGCCTCTTTCATCCACGAAAAGTCAGACTAGCACAGCTCCCACCGAGGTCGTTTCGTTTTGTTTTGTTTTGGGAGGTTTTGTGTCGACCTGCTGCAGCGCCAGTTCTAGTCTTGCGGAACCAATTCCTCCCATATTTGGCAATACTTGTTATCGGATATTCGTATCACACGTCCGAGCCATTTCAGATGATATCTCATCCCTTGGATTTGAACCAGCTGACGCTGCTAACAGTGGCGTCTCTCGTCTCTGCTGCTGTCCTTGCTCCCTGACCCTGTCTTGAGACGCCGTACTTGCAGGGCACATGACATCTCGGAGGCTTCCAGTCTTGCGGTGTCGGCGGCTATCAGGCCCACACAGAGCATATGTATGTGAGCAGGACAGCCATTATGCCATTACCAAAGCGTCGACGATTTTTAGCTTCGTAGCTCGAGACAAGAGGGCGCAGTGGCCTAGCGGATAGAGCGTTGGACAACGGACCGAAAGGTACGGGGCTCGAAGCCCACCGTTACACACGTGTGCATTACTTAAGCAAGAAAATTTATCCCTATCGCTTCACTCAACCCAGGTGAAATGGGTACATCTTTGGCTGGAAAGTATTCTGCGACAGATTAGCATCCCATTTAAATAAAAATCGGTCACTGTCCGCTTCCTGCTACTGAAACCGGGATCAGCCCCGGCTATTAAAGCGCCTAGAGCTGTGTTCACACGGGAGTGGGCGCTATAGAAATGATCTCCATTATTATTATGAGCTGATTGGCTTGAAAGGTCTGCTATAGACACGCTGTGGTGACCAAAGACGGAAGACGCGTTTGTCGTGCATGCAACTGTCACTGCCTACGACACTTCCGAGGATAGATCTAGATGTTTTCCGATGAGTGTGTCCCGTATTGAGCGACCCATTTCTTGTAGATGTAGATAACTGACCGTTGTCTGTCTGGGGTTGAGTTGAGAGCGAGAGCGAGAGAGAGAGAGAGAGAGCGAGAGAGAGAGAGAGAGAGAGAGAGAGAGAGAGAGAGAGAGAG
>JAUEKS010377189.1:0-11101 GCA_031762815.1 Tylodina fungina | reverse complement strand
ATATGACCCAATGCTTACTTAGCAACTATAAGTGGTTGCACCATCTGAGAATATGACCCAATGCTTACTTAGCAACTCTAAGTGGTTGCACCATCTGAGAATATGATCCAATGCTTACTTAGCAACTATAAGTGGTTGCACCATCTGAGAATATGACCCAATGCTAACTTAGCTACTATAAGTGATTGCACCATATGAGAATGTGACCCAATGCTCACCTCTGGGAGATTATCATCATACATGAGCTCATCCAGGGTTCGGAAGGTGATGCTCCTGTTCACCTTCTCAGCCCTGAACACTTTGTTCCGGCGTCGGCGCTGCATGCGAGGAGAGCCACATCCATCTGTGTAGACATCAGTGTCTGATTCGGAGCTCTCCTCACTCTCTATAGCTGCTCCCGGCTGGACATCTGCTGGGGACACAATGAGGAGACACCTGGTGCTTAGTGCGGAGTTCATTTCCCAATTTGTCTTCCTTGGCATCAGTAGCCAAGACCAATGGATTGAAACGCTCACATTCGAGGTCTCAAATATCGTCATTCTACTGTCATTCATTCACATATTTGCTTAAATATTTTATGGAAGCGTGATAAAAATTAAAGTTAATTTTTCAAATATTCTTGAATTTCCTTCTTCTTTCGGCTTTTCCCTTTTGTAAGGGTTGTCGCCACATCCACTCCTAGTTTATAGCCCGATTTCAATAAGACTTAATGTGTTAAGACTTCTCACTGCCCAGGTAGAGCCAGAGGTCAGTATTTTTTACCAAACAAAAAAAAAAAATCATCTTACCGGATTGGGGATCAAACCCAGAACCTTGTAATTTCAGGTGGAACATCTACCACGTGAGCTACCCGTCCCCTTCATATACTCATTCGATACAGTAAACTGATTTCCTCACAGCACAATTAATTAACTAATTTTAACAAGGGCAGTTCCAGAATAACAACGTTAAAATCATCTTCCTGATGCAGAGGGTCTCATAGTTATTTATAGCTGTTGGTGTAGCTTTGGAATTGATGACAGTTACCAGATTTCAGATAGTTTCAAAATAAACACCGACATGACAAGGGGAGGTAATGGGTTATCTGGTCATCAGTAAGGTAGGATAAAATAGCTGATCTCCCCTGCCTCACCTTTTCCTGAAGATTTGATCTTGGGGTTGAAGATGATGAAGTCTGGCCGCAGCTTGCTGGCCCTCTTGCCCTTGAGCAGGGGTACGAGACCCCCGAGGTACTCCAGGTACAGCGTGTAGTGACCCCCCGACGTCTCCTCCCCGTGACGGATCATGGTGCAGAACAGGCGCTCGCCCCCTGGTGGTGGGGAGCATACGAACTCGCGGAGGCGCAAAGGGTCGGGGATGTAACTCTGAAGAGTCAACAGTAAAAACAGTTTCACATTTCAGCTTCTAGGACTGAATGTAAGCTACTGTATCAGACCCCAGTTTGAGTTTTTGAGTTAAAGTTTTATGTCACTTGCAACACAAATAGGTCATTTAAGTGGATTGAACATTTTAACACAATTTGCTAAAAACATCACTTTTTAAAAATGGTTCTGGCTCTGAAATTATCGGGCAACTAGAACAATACAGACAGGATACACAGCCTCACTATTCAATGCTGGTGTGGCACGACCATGGCTTACATGGTGCCAGTAACAATGAAATGTCTCCTGCCCTGACCTATACAGATTCAACACTCCGAAGGTTACAGAGAAGATTGTGTGGCTAGCATAGAAAGTTGAGATGAAGTCACAATCTAGAAAAAACCAATGCTCAGATCTTTCAAAAAGCAAGCCAGAATTTCATCCCAAGAGAGTAATAGAGATCGAAATTTATTAAAACAACCAGGCTGGCAGTATAGATACACTGGTACTGGTATATCAGATAGGGACCAGTGCAATTCTCCAGTCTGATGAATGTTATTGCCACCATATATTATTATTTCTTTAATTACAACTACCAAGAACCCTTATGGAAAATCTATTAACGCTATTATGGAAAATGTGGCAAGAGGGTCAAGATTCGTGATCATGGTATTTCCCCTACCGTAAGAGTTTCGCTCGCTAACATACTGTAACATGAACTGAAAACACCTCATCTCATTGCAGCAATCTTGAATAAGCCTTTCAAGCTCAAGCGTAATAAATAGTCAAAAACTGGAAGTACCAGTTCTTGACTTGATGCTTTAAATTTACATCTCCAAATTCTTTATTACTCTTAATAAACATATCGTAGCTTCATACAGTTTTTTTCATTAGTAATGTACCTTGAATCTGTAATGACTGGCCACGATCTGTGAATTTTCTCCTTTGCGAACCACGAAATTATTGATTTTTGTTTCAATTTTTCCGTCGCGACCGTACTCTGTTGTCATTGAGAATGGATTCCGATGATGAGAATGAAGCGTTTAACACATGATGATGACTCATGTGTTCATGTGAATATTCAGACTGAAAGTGATGATTCTAACAGCTCAAGATTGTGTTGAGCCAGACGATTCTAGATCTAGATCTAGAGTAGCAATGAGTATGAGGCAGCAGTTTACGACAGAGGTGATAGAATAGATCATCAAAGTGTATCTACAAGAAGAAGAGAAACAATGGGTTTGGGAGTTAGCTCATGAGTCTGAAACAGGCAATCCAGAGAATGTCAGTAGTTTATATGACAAGCCATCTTGAAAATTTCATGATGATATTCTAAGTGGTTACTAAGTTATGATTTTTTTAAAAAACGAAATGTACCAATTTTTTTTTTACCATTTTCGACAAAACCCTCAGTAATGGGTACTACATAGGGCAAAAAGAGGCTAGCAACAAGAAATAACATTAAGTCAAATATTTTATTTATTCGTGAATATATTTGCATTTTGTGAGACAAACAAGTCAACTTGTTCGAGTAAGCACATCAGTAGAGTACTATATTATTTTTTTATTGCGAAAAGGAGAGAATGGCTGAGGCAAGGCCAAATGCGCCGATTATCATGGCATTGTACTCTTTGGAACTAGCATAGAAAGAGAGAAAAAGGCACAAACCATAGAGTATACACTTGTTTCTTTCTCACTTTCCATCCACATCTCTTTTACTCAATACATGAGATCAGCAAAATGAGCCATGTTTACAAAAATAAATCAGGAATAGCAACAAATTATGTCAATCCACAGGAGATAAAAGAAATAATTTATTCTTTACCCACCTAAGGAAATCCTTTCTGAAAGTTACAAGGTCCTCGATCATTCTGCATGCTAAAATCAACCTACAAGTTACGAGTCACACAACCACAAAAAAGACCCAGGAGCTTGAACAGCTGGGCAGGGCATGTTTATCAGCTATCAGTAACAGTAACTCTTTGCCTTGCACCTCCTATAGGGAAAGGTGAAGGTCAAGATATCGGTGCCAGTAAGACCATCTGACCGTAAAACTATTACAGTAAGTGGCATCTCTCAGGGACAACGGTCAACAAAATTGTAAAGAAAAAGAATGTACAAAAGATTCAGAAAAATTAGTTGACTTCCAGTGTCTCTCAACAACCCACTCACAATGCACAACCACAACAGATTCAATGAATTAACCTAAGAGCACTGTGAACATTGAGAGATAACTCATAAAATGCTCAATGAAAAGGCATCATGGGAAATGTATGATAATAACAGCAGCATAGGAACGAAACTATTGATACAAACAATAATTATCAAAGTCAGATCTTTTTAGAGACATGTATGGACTACTTAAGGTCATCTCCCAAAAAGACAACAATCACTCGGAAAAGTGTTTGTTCACACCCCATACTTTGTGATCATGTTACACACAGCTATACTTCGTAATTGTGGAGTTTTAAAGTTACATTGGAGTCACTTATTAATGAAGATGGGAAAAGCGGATCTTGGCAATAATCAGACATTTTGAAATCCCTGTTTATTCTATCTTTGAGTCGTACACTATATTCCTGGAATAACAATACACAGGAGCAAGAATCTTGGGGAAAAATGTGGTACTGGTCACTGCATCCATAGAGTCTATAGCCAACAAACACCTGAAGACTACAAAATGTAGGTCTATGTCTATATTAGGTTAACAAAATTCTCAATTTAAACATGGGCACAATTGAAAATATTATAATTAGGAGCTGAGGGTGATTTTTGCTGTCCTTGATTTTTGGTGATATGGAGAACTCGGACATACTGAGAAATTGTACTGAGTCTGCTAACTGCTAGTTCTCATTATTGCTGAGCTCCATAAATAGAATATGTAACCCATAAATCAGAGAACAGAGTGAAAAAATTATATAGGCCTATGTTAACTCACTCAACCCTATCTTGAATTTCACCCCGAGCCTGACTATTTTGGGCACTTGTAAAAAATATGAAAAAAATACTTCTAATTGACCAACTGTAAAAAAAATTGAACTGGAGACTAATGAATATGTGTTGTCTTGATATGTGAAGTTTCAAGTACATATCATGTTTAGCTGTTATGTAATGGCTACAGAAACTAGGTCACTGAAGATGGGTAAAAAATTTTGGAATAATATTTAGTTGCACGCCGATAGGTAGGTCTGGAAAGCTATAGAATCTATATGCAAGATGATGATGATGATGATGATGATGATGATGAAGGTAGGCCAACACCGCAACCGCTAGATCTAGATTAACTAGATTCTAGATCTAGATCTAGATCTTGAGCTAAATCTAATGAGGAGCTTTCATTGTGATTCAAGGTTAGAATCTTGTGTTTATGACCCAAGATTCTGACGTTGAATCAGAAGAAAGCGATGACGATCTTGCAGATGAACAAGGCGGGTGTATACTACTCTTTACTTTAGTAGATCTTACATCTATAGCAGTTGAAACTGGCAGTAAGAATCACAGCTCCTCATTAGATTTAGCTCCAGATCTAGATATATCTAGAATCTAGATCTAGATCTAGAATCGAGTAAATCAAGATCTAGAATCTAGATCTAGATCTAGCTGTTGTGGTGTAGGTCTAGATACAACTTCTCGACACTCGACAATCAAGGAAGAGAAAACTAAATTGGCACACTTTTTATGATTTGTTGATGTTTCTATTTCCAAGGGCTAAATTTAGGCATTTGAAACTATATGTATAGTCTGCTTTACCGTAGTAATGATCTACAAATAGATTACACTACAGTCTGTTTCTTCTAAAATGGTCATAAGGCCGTGAAAGTGTGGAATATTCCATACCAAGATTATCGGCGTCAGGGACGAACGCTAGGCGCGCGCGCGCCGATATCCGTGTCAAGGCTGAGTGAGTTAAGAGGTCTCCATCCATTATTCAGCTCACACTGCCAGTTTCCTTGACCAAATCTACAATCTTCTAAAAAAGGTACCGCCGTAGTCATGAAACACATTGAGAGTGAGTTAACCTTGTACTATAGACGTAAGCAAAAGCATCATCATCATTATCCACTTTAAATTGTCATTACAACGGTTAGGCTGAGAGAGGTAACATTTTTTTCTTGACAACCACACCATACCAGACTGTATATACTACGAATATTTCAGCTTGCACCTTCTCAAATGTCTGATTTTATGACATTGACAACCTCCTCTTTACCCTATACATCTAAGAAAAACAGCAATTAAAGTCCAGGAATCATGAAGCAGTGACTGTTTAAGCCCAGAGCGATACAAGCATGTAAGATGAAGGAGTAAAAAAAAAGGAAAAGAGATCTCAGATAATAGACGTAGATCTCGTTGTAATTCCCAAAACTTGAATTTTTTTACTCTAAAGATTTTTTTTTGTCTCACAGGAAATACAAAACGGAATTTGATTACAGTATTGATTAAAGGTAACAATCCTGCTTACTCGGATGCTAATTCAACCATATTCAGTCAAAACAACATGCATCTAAATACGCATATTAGCTCATATGCATACTATATATATAACAAAATACAGTAGAATTCAGCCATAACAGGACCCCTTTACAGCGGGATCTTGAACGCAACGGGACCCTATTATAAGCCCGTTATTTTTCCTTCTTTATTTCCTCTATCAATTTTTGTCTACAACGGCACCACCGAGCGTTAAGCTTGCCTACAACGGGTGGTCGAACAGCGTAAAACAATCACGCCAAGACCAGGCTTTCCACCCCACCGCCCCCACCTTTTTGTAAACTGAAACGTAAAAGAAAGAAAAGACCATCACAGTAGAAACATTCTGCAAGAGATTGCGAGCTAGTGGGGTAGGGAGAAAAGAGGGAGCACGTATTTGGAGAAGTATCCGCGATGTGATCTCATCACTGGCTGACAAGGCCGATTGCCCAATGCAGCGATTGATCCAGCGGAATAGGGGCGTGGGGGGGATGGGCACATGTGGTCCAGTTGGATAAGCTTAGATCTACACCTCAAGTCGTCACTCTCAAACAAAGAACGCCTCGGCTAGATGATGTAATGAACATACGAACAACACCACATCATGTTCACGTTCCTTACTTAGTTATTACGACCGCAAATTCAAGCTTATCGTTTCGCCTACATTGCTACGTATACCTACTACGGGACTTGCTTACAACGGGACTTCTAACCCCGCCCATCTAGGTCCCGTTATAACCAAGCTCCACTGTATAAATATACATGTACATGTAGATATAGGCCTATCCTATATATTTAATTTAACAAAAGCTCGGATAGCTTCTGAGGTGAAGCAGAACATCTGAATGGTAGTTTTTTTATGACCGACTTTAGGCTACCTGGCATAACCTTATTTAGCTTTATATTGTGAGAACAAGACGGCATTTGCGACAAGGTGGTTGTAGCTGGTTCATGCTTTGTTGTTAGGAGTACACAGACTATAAAAGGAAAAAAATATTAAGCATAACAAATTTCCTGACAATGATTAGACCGTGTGTGTGTGTAGATTAAACAACTAAACTTAAAAACCCCAAACAAATTATGTAAGGTTCACAGACTTAATTGAAAATACATGCACAAAAAGATGTAATGAAGGACTATATTACAGCTGAGTCCACTTTCAATGAAATCAGGAAAAGTGAGATCTCATTAGCAGTAATCCTGTGATATTTTGAAATCCTCATTTTTTAAAAAATCTGTGATTTAGAGTGGTACAATTTATTCTTCGTATAACAATACCTAGGAACAAGAATATCGGTGTACTAGTGAGAGGTAGGTCCTCATGTACTACCACTATACATGTTGACATTGTTGACAACTTATTGAATGTGAAAACCTTGTGTGAGGTCTGTGACGAGAGGGAAGGGAGGATGTGGTCATGCGACCTTGGTGCGGATGCTGTGGTCATTGAATAACACAGTTCTCAATGGCTGATGGACTTTTATTTTTGCACGCATGATGCAGTGAAGCAGGCTTGGTTTCACACATGTGTGTGATGACATTCAGTATTCAGTGAATTAGTTGAAGTACTAGATCTATCTCTCGAAAATGTGCACATAACTTATAGGAAATTATGTTACCTGTCGACAAAAGACAGCGTATGACTCAAAAATGACTGTTATTAAGGCATCTCTCCCTACATCTACAGCCAGACAACTGAGTAGCTAGATCTATGTCTAGGGTATACAGCGATACACCTGTCTCAATAATGAAAAAAATTCTTGTTTATTATTATTTTTAAAGAGTCACCGTTATGTTTAATTTCAGTTGATAAATTCAGAATAGCGATTTTTTTACTCCGTCCACTATTTCTGTATATCACCAAGTTCCGCTGTAAAGGAAGAAAAATGTATTTATATAGAAGTGATTAGCTTTGGCACTTTTGAAAAGAAGAAAACGCAGGTTAGCAGAAAGAATACAGAGCAAGATTTAACACATTTTGTGCGCCACTAATTTATAGGAAAAACAACTTTGCTTGACACAGGTTTTTGAGAGCATATTTGGTCTGCTATACAAAAATACCCCATTGTGACTTGACTAAGGATTAAGAGAGATGGAGATTTCAAATTTCAAAATGCCGATGGTGCATATTAAGGAATATGAACTATCTTTTTGCACCCATAATAAGGTGATAAGGCCTGTGTTGGCCATCTTGGATTTTTCAGAATTATATGAATTTTGACATGAAAATTGGAAACAGAAATTTGTTGTGTGTGTATATATGGATGATTTGAAGAGTTATAAGCTACAGACTAAAGTCCAACACTGACAGTTGGCTTCCCTGATCCTTTCCTGACTTTGGTGAGAGGGCGATAGCTCTATAGCTGCTACAAAATAGACATCCCATTTGTTTCTTCAACAATCAGATTGATGGCTTCGACTGGAGAGAAATAAAGTGAATAAGCAAATTTCATCCAAGCCCCTGTGTGTCATCTCATAGTTCTCCAAAGTGTATATTAAATTCCTGAAGTAAAGCTCGTATACAATCACACCAATGGCAAGAATGTTATTAAATAGTAACACCCCCCCTCCCCCACTTCGTTGTACATGGCAAGCAATGGGATAATTTTGCAAATGGCGACATATTAAGCAATCTGGCATTTTTGAAACTGCTACTGCTATTAATTATTGAGTATTCATAGAAAAGGGCATTTTTGTGTTTTTGTTTAGGTAACTATAGAAGAAGAAGAATAAAGTGCACACCGTTTTATGAAATCAATGTAAATTGAAATAGACATTCACTAAAGTTTTGTCAATTTTCATAATGTATTCCACTGCTACTCAGTAAAAGTTTATACTGGTAATCTATATTTGAAATAGTTTCAACATCAACCATTTGGAGAGAAATTCTGATCTGACAAAGTAAAAATATTTCATGTTGTTTTTTTTAAAGCAAAAACCCCCCCGAATGACTTGAGTTTTACACCCCTTTTCAATACATTTAAGGTTATATCAGAGGTGGGACCTACGTTTTAAACATCTGATAGGACAAGGCGTGGGCCAGAGAAAACTCTGAAAAAAATCTTTGGTAAACCTGGGCTTGAACCCCCAACCTTCGTCTTCTGAGGCGAGTGTCTTACAGAGACCCCCCCCAGATGAAAGCAATTGAAACTGAAAAATATCGGTGAAGAGAATGTTATTGAGTTAAATATACTGTATAGCAGCATAACATTCCAGGGTGTTGCAGTTTGTTTCATTTCATTTTTCAGTGTGTCTGTATTCATGTAGTAATTCAGTTTTCAAAAACATCTCACAATCAACACTGCCAACAGCATTATCAGCTGTTGTCTCAGATTACAGAGGTTAGCCTAAGACAGTATCGATCAATTTTGAAGTCTCTTTCTCATTGTGCCGAAGAAAAATGATCTAACTATCAAAGAGAATTCGAAATATCTCTTGTACCCGGTATGTTTCTTTGTTTCCACATTTTGTGAGCAAATGTTTGAGCTGGAGATTTGTTCTTCAGTTCTTGATATATATATGTATATTAGTATATTATATAGAATTTGTTCTCCCTTTCTGTCACCAGCTTTAAAAAACATTGTTTTGGGGAGAATCATGTCAATGCAGCAACTTTCCCTGAAATATTCTTTTCTTTTCTTCTTAATCTGTTGTTCTGCCCTTGGGATGTTGTTTTCTCTTCATTCCCCACCTACTTAAGGCACGAAACTTGTAAGGACGCAGAAATGATAGCATGTTGTCTGCATTCTGTGATCAAGATTGTGTCACCAAAGGGCATGTCTCATTTGTAGTTTTTGTATGACATATTGTGACTTGTGCAAAAATAAAATCCTCAAAAATACTGTATGTAATATATTTCTGTTCTTCTGTGTTTTGTTAGTGTTAGCTTCTTTTCTGTGTTTTTTTCCCTTTTTATTGAGTAAATGTAATAATCGGAAAATATAAAGCACTTGCACTTGCAAAGATTGTGAAAACATCCAAAAAATGTATTAGAGGATCAAGAAATCAACTGGCCTTACAATTAGGAAGAGTATGCACTACCTCGTTTTAATAGGTGAAACCATCTGAGTTTGATTATTCCTGGTCTGGACAAGTTGTTAATCTTTAAACCTCATCCTTGGTCAAACTGGGTTAGCATGGAGTCTGAACACCGCAGCCTTATAGGACAAGGGCTATAACCTAGAAGGTTCTGTATTTCTTCACGCATGTTAAAGAATCCTTGTCAATTTGAAATTGAATTGCAGCCTGAGAAACAAGTTTACATTCCAAAAAGTTCTACATATCGAATTATCTACTCCAGTAATTGAGGCGCTGAGTCGTCTCATTATCAGGCTTAAAAAGAGAGAAATTACAAAATCGGAATGTACACTACCAGAGAGATTAGGGACCCCATCAAAATGGTACAAATGGTTACGTTTACATATGAAAGTCTGGAATTCTTTGTTGAATAACGCATGATCTAGACTCTGTTCAAGTTAGTAGCAGAGGAACATAGAAGATAGATATAGAGCACCACCTCAAACTTTATTTGAGAAATGTGAAGCTGACAGATGCAGCTCATGGTAGTTCTGCAAAATCTTTTTTTTTTTAAATGTTCCTTGGAATTATTTTTTTTTTATATAGGCCTACTGGATTTTAACCATACAGTGATGGCCACAAATCAGGTTTTGATGGATATTGCTTAAACCAAACAAAAATAAATGCCATTTTTATCCCCCTCTTTGTCTTTGTTAACAAAACATGCCTGACCGGTACTGAACCTAATCTGAATTTACCCCCATACAAAATACCAAACCAAAAGGAATCAACGCTTATCATTGGTCCACTTCTGCAGACTTCCCAAACATTCACGTTTCTAGTCTCACTTGATCACTGCAGCACCCCTTATACAATTAAATCAAAATGCTGTAAAAACTTTAAATATACAAAGGGCTTGGCCAGAACACTGCGGTATACTTGGAGCTGTTTTCATTCTTTGGTGCATTCACATTATCTCCACTGACATTACTACTGACAAGAACAGTTTACTGTTATGGTGTAGTTTTGTCACCCCAGCAAAATATGTAGGCCAATGTAAGTCTAAATGCAAACATAAAATCGCCATTCTTAATGGCAAGTAAAATATGTTCATCAGTGTGAGACCAGTCTAATCCACCTCATAGTAGTCCTTCCGAGCCATTCGGCTCATAGGGTCAGAGCTTATCCCGGTTTCCGTAGTATGAAGCGGACAGTGACAGATTTTATCCATCACTTTCTGGATAGGATACTAG
>JAUEKS010376967.1:0-11104 GCA_031762815.1 Tylodina fungina | reverse complement strand
AATATGTATATTAAATATAAATTCATAAAAATAAGATATAGCGATGGATATAGAGATAGATAACATCGTAGTATTTTTGTAAATGCATGCATGCAAGACCAATTCCACCGTTCTATTCTATACAACTTTAGCTCCAAGCACTTCTAATGTTTGTAACGTTACACTGGAAGACCTGATCCTTGATGCCAGTCCTCCGCCAGTAGTTGCTCCTGATGGTCACGTGCCCTGATGGTCGAGTTTCGCCAACAAGAACTAGAGTGAAGGGGAGAGTCCTCCTCCAATGACCCTGGCTCTCCACGAATCCCCTGCCAGGTGGCGCCTGCGAGGCCTCAGTTCCGGGCATGATGTACTCTCCCTCCACGACCACTCGCTCCCAGGATACAACTCGAACCTCACCTAACCCCGAGAGCACCGTCTTCCACAAGGTTGGTTCATGTTTCTTTGTCTGAAAGGAAGAATTCGTATGGACGATGGAAGCCTCTGGTGTGTTGGAAGCACTGGGAATGGGGCAATCCTCTTCGAAAATGTTATTTATTGGTCGACAAGAAGAACGCCAAGGGTCTTCCACGCGTCTACTGGCTCCCACGCCCGTCTGCACCTGATGACATCCGTACCCCAACTCTTCTTTAAGGCTGTTGTTTTTGTTTGGAATGTGAAAGTCCCTTTGGCGACTGACTGAATGAAGAGGATGTGCAGCGAGAGCAAGGGGTTTCTTGTGGTCGAATGGGATGACGTCATATTGGGGCGACAGGTCAAAGCCTTCTCTAGTCACGGTAGAAATGGTGTCCGATATCTCACAGTGACTGCTAGAATTCCCCAGCTGCACCTCGCTATCACTGTGTTTGGGGAGAGAACACTTGACCCACGCCTTTCGTCTACTTTCCCTAGTCGCTTTAAGAGTCGTCTGTATTCGTATTCTGTCAGGACACAATTTTAATTCGTATGAAATTTCTGAATTTGAATCAACTTGAGAGCATGGAAGCAAGTAGCTGGTTCTCTTATTGTCGAAACAAGCCGGAGAATTCCACCATTGGACCAGGGATTGGTTGGCCGACAACGGCGTGACCTGGCTTCCCAAATCACGTTCACGTTTGGGATGATGTGTTTCCCTATCAACGTGGGTGCTGAGCTTTTTCTTGTCCATCTTCTCGTGGATGGGTACAAGTCTCGGGGAGTCCTGGGATTGCACGGCTCTGGTTTTATTTCCAGATGGCATAGGAGTGCCCATCGAACCGAGCCTCGGCCGTGATGCTGTGAGGCTCTCGTGAAACATGCCACGGATGGTCTCAGTCTGGGTCGCCATCTTGCTGCAGGTCTTGTACGCACTGGTGCTCGGGAGAGGAATGGGTCGCTTCCCGACTACGGTTTTAGGGCAGGTAATGCGTGGTGTGCTGGAGATGTCCTTTGGTGTCGCAATGTCAAGATTGCCTCTGTAAGCCATCTTGGAGTATTTCGATAACGTATGTTTTCGTGGAGCTTTGAGATCCTGTTTCATTCCACCTCTATGGTATGGATGTAGGATTGTGGGGTTCGGGATTGCCTTATAAGGAGGCTCGCTCTCGATCAGCTGTGCCGTCATTCTACCTTTGCAATAAATGGTGTCCGTCTCCACGCCGGCGGCAGCATTAGTGCCGGGACCTCGTTGGGACTGGAAACTCTGTGCGAGGGCCGTACGGGTTGTGTTGACGCTGTCATTTCTCGAGTTCACATAATTACTTAGAAATCTCGTGTGGCCGGCAATGTTGGCAGAATCACTCTGGGCCGTGTCCAGCGGCAGCTCCTCGACCCCATGACTCGACGCCTTGCTGTCGTTGGCCAGAAGGGCGTGGCTACTAGTGGGCGTCACCGCACTAGAAGACTGTGGTATTGTTTTGAACTTCTTCGATTTCATCAACTTTTTCTGAAAATCGTTCCGCAAACTAGTTGAACACTGTTCATTGCGAGATGTGCTGTCGTCAGACATGTTGGAAACCAGTTGAACCCTTTTCCCATGCTCGGCATCTTCTCGGCCCGCAATTATTTTCACATTAGAAACTCCGTGTTTGTTCTCCTCCCCAGAGCGTGGTCCAGCGCTATGTAGGCGTCCAGTGTTTATAGCAGATGGAAATTGCAGATGTGATGAACGCAATGCTTCTATCTTCGACACGAAAGAAGGAATATGAGTGCCGCGATTTGAAACAACTGAGCTTGAATTATCGGAAAGAAGCAAAGGAATCGTTTTTTGTGGATTGGTCCCATTTTTCCTGTAGCCACCACCAAGCAAATGAGAGACAAAACTGGAAGTGGATGAAGGTGTAGCCTGAGTCGACTTTGAAGTCAATACCAGCTCGTGACCACAAGAAGGCATTTTCAGATGGTTCCACCTAACATCTCTCAATTGTGGTTCTCGCCTTTCCATTTTGAAAAGTACTTTCGCTTCTTCTATCGCTTTAACTTTTTCTGGAGGAAAATATTTTGTTGTTTCCTTGGAGCGTTCGGTTCGAAGAGTCGTAGCTGCGTTGTGTTGTAAACGAGGCTTATCCAAAGGCAATATAATGGAACCCCCCTTGAAGTATGAATTTAATGCCTCTATTCTTCGAGTTTCGCCACTGACAGGCGTCTTGGCTTCATGACGGCCACAGTCACCTGGTCCACCCGTCAACTCTCCATCTCCATTATTTCGTGGCGCTGCCCTGTCTCTAGAACACCGAAGAGAACGAGAAGTATACGAGAATGAGCCAAAGGGCGCCCGGCACCTGTTTGGATAGATTCTATATCCAGCCAGCTTTAGACTATGTCCTGTAGCGGCTGGTGGTGCATCAATATCATTGCTGGCTTGAGAACTTTCTCGGAGATTAAAGCATCTGTCCTTCAAAGATTTATACGCTGGTATGTCCCCCGATTGAGCTATAACTTCGTCGAAGGTTTTTGACAAGACACCATTCAAACCTCCTGAAATGCATAAGGCTTTGTGATCTAGCTTGTGCTCCTCAGTGTCCGTATCCGATGATTTGGCATTTTCGCTCTTATTCCTCTCCGTTTTCTTATTCAGTAAATCTTCTCGGCATTGTCGACGCCTTCCGTCATTAGCATCACATAAGCTGTCGCAGTCGTCATAGCTGCCACGGAGCTTAAAGGCGACTTTCTGGATTTGTTTACTTTGTTGAATGATCTCACGTACGCGGCGTTTCAGAGAGCATTTCATGGCGCTGATATCCTGGTTGGTAGAAGACATACTTGAGCAACTGGGGGATTCTTTATTTACGCAAGCACCATCAATTTGTTTCGATCTATAACGAATGTGAATGACTGGCGGCTGTTTACATGGTAGAGTGCTATCCTTGTCACACTCAATCTCACATTTTTTGTTTTGCTCAGGTGGTTTGGCTTTTCCAACGGACGTTTTGTCCCGGAATGACAGCCAGCACCGCGTGTTCACAGACTTTCCTGTCGCTCCACAGGCAGACGTTGACTTGCAGCATGGCGATCTCGTAAGTCTTTTTTTTATTTGAGATTTTTTACACTCGTCAATATTTGGAGCTTTCATATCCGTCTTCGATACTACGGCGAGAGAAGAGTCCTCGTTGTACCCACAAGGACAGTCATTGCCTCTCGTTGAAGCCGTCAATGCTTCACTCTTACTGTGCCGGCCCCCCGTGCACATGACCTCTTCTGTGACGTGTGACGGCTCCGTGTCGTCTACATAGGTTTGTGTCGCTGCGAGTACACGCGCACGTGGGGAGACAGGATCAGGGCGCGTGCTCGTGCTTGTGGTGCGGTGAGTGGCCCCCAGATTAAAGCACTCGCCCTCACACGCCACAAACTGACTCACCTGGCACTTCTTATGTAGACAACTGGAGCATGTTTGCTTCTCGCAAGCTGTCACCTGGGTACATGTGTTCTCGCGAGCAGTAGCCTGGTTGCCACGTATGCTGTCCCAAACTCGATTGCATTCGTGCTGAGTAGACTGTGTTCCACGATTCTTTCGTCCCGCCATGGAAGTTGGATTACTTCTGGGACAGGCTGTGTTCATGAGATTCGGAGAGGAGACTTGGGATGTTCTTACCACTGTACACTTAGATGAAGGCCCGTTGCCTGGCATACATGCAGAAGGAGCTGTTACCACTGCCGTGTTTCTCTGCATCAAGAAATGCATATTTCTTGTGTCATCCTGCCCTGTCGACGTTTTAACTGCCTCAGTATGTCCATAGTTTGTTTGGGATTTGGGTTTACAGATACCCACACTATGTTTCTCACTTTGAGATTTACAAGTCGCATCCATCTGTTTGCATTTGGTTGATAAACATGGCTGTGGATTCTTATTGCCTATGATACTGCAGTTATAAACACACGATGGATGCTTTGTATCAACATACCGTTGACCACAACCACTCTTCTCAAAGCATTTTCTACATAGCGTCCTTTGAAATGCGGCATGTTTCAAACCTCGCAGACAGCACTCGGAAACACCTTCTGTAGCGTTGCGTGGTCCCGGCGTCACCGGGGAAGGGCAGTAAGTATTGCCAGGTTCCGTTTCTGGTGCTTGGAGGGTTAACCTCAGTCTCGGCACGTTCCCCGTGTGAAAGCAAGCAGAGGTCGGCGGTGAGACGTGTGTAAGGGCCGGGGGGTCCAAGTAAAGATATGGGGAGTCCGGTGGTTCTGTTGCCTCCGAGTACGGCTGTGCCGGTCCGTGGGGGCAGACAGGCTGGATGTGTACACGGGGAGCGGAGTCACGCTCTCGGGGCCGGCCGCGTTGGCAGGGAGAAGCAGCGAGAGAGTCGCTGCCAGGCGTGTGACGTTGCCTGTCAACCCAGTTCCACAATTCTCCAGAATCTGCTGTCCAACTATCTCTTAATATCGAAGGCCAAATGGGTTGCGTCGGGATTTCTACAGCGCGATTTATCATCCCTTGGTGATCCAACCCATCCGAATTTATTTTCATACACTTTTGTAAATAGGACGTGTTTTTGTCCCCAGCCATTGCATTGCAGGTTCGGATACACGAGCAACTGCCAGACTGTCCATGGCAGGCCTGGCAGTTAGGGATACAAAACTGTTCATTCACAGTTCTAGAACCGAGGCAATCTAATCTTCCACAAGTTTTCCGTGGCTCAAATTCATGTTGCGCATGCGAATTGACATAACTTTGATCGGTGCTGACCTTAGATCGAGAAGACTCCTGTAAATGTTGACAAGGACAACTGGGCTGTATTTGACATGTCTGTCTGAAAGGAGAATCTGTCTCCGGAGGTCTGCAGTAAGAAGACTCTATTTCCTGTGTAGTGCTTTTTCTCGTCTCTGCCGGAAACTGAGACAAACCAGGACCTCCTTGCATTCCGTTGGCTAACACCGGTGCGTCCGGCCTGCTAGGAGGGACTTGTAACTCTGAGAGCTCATAATTGGAGGGGTACATAGCACTTACAGTATTCGTTTCATATAGGTTAGTCTGCACTCCAACTGGAAACCTTTCTGCTTCGTGTTCTGTGATAATTTTATGTCGACTTGTCTGAGCGTCAGAGGGATACTTTTCAACATCTACAGTCTCGTCTTTGCGACCACGTGATGTCGCTGCCTTGAGATCGATCACAAGGGATATGCTGTCATCGTGCTCCCCTCCGGAACTGAAACGAGATCTGTTCTTTCCATGGTCTCCGGATAACAGGGGCATCTGATCGTCTTGATGTGGGCGCAAAGGCGTTTGCGAGGCGCGCCTGTGCTCGTCCCTGAATTGTCTGGTCGCCGAGCCTGCAGGCGACACGTTTTGTTCCGGAGATTTGTAGGAAGACGTACAGTTGAGGATACAGCGCGGGGACAGTATATCCATATCAGCGTATGTTTGAGGAGAATGCAGCGATCCTGTGGCATCCTCTCCGTGACACACAGAGATGGTTGTGTGAGATGCTTGTGGTTCTGAAGTGCATGGCTGTGGGTGATCGCCGGCCAGAAGGTAGGGACAGGGCAGAAATGGATCTGTGGAAGCTTTTACATTGGGGAATAACACAGGCGAGTGCAGCGAGTCCCCGCGGTCAAGCTCTATGTGAGATATTGTTCTTTTGTTAGCGGAAGTTCCTTTCACTTCAGGCGCAGAGTTCGTCTCTTGTACTGCATAACTTGATGATCGGTGGTTTTCATGGCTACACATGGCATAGGTACAGAAACCCTCTGCCATGCACTCAGGGTGATTCTTCTCCTGGAATCTTTGGCAATATTTTGCCCCATTTAGTGTTGAGTGATTTAAAACGGTGGGTGAATCGCTATCTAAATCTAGTCTCTCCTTGCTTCTCCCTGGGTCGATTGCTTTTTCAAAGCAATTACAGCGCTTAGACGTTTCGTCGACAGCTGTCGCCCTCCACAGCTCTCTCACGAATTCTTCGAGGTTTCGAGAGTCGTACCGACGTCGTACTTGCCAAACGTGCTTCCTTAAGGCACTATTATCTTTTTCTACTCCTACTCGATTCGCAGCTAAAGATAAACGGTCGGAATAGGGTCGACCAGATAAACACGATCTAACCCGTGTGCTCCGCTGTTGAATGTTGGGGCTGTGAGAATCACCCACAGTGTGAAGATTGTCCGTGGGCGTCCTCGTATCTACACGAGCCGACTGAGATGATTTGCTTCTCATGTCGCTTATATAGGCTTTCAAATTAAATTCCTCTTCCTTACATTTATTGCTTGATCGCGAAGAACAGACACATATATCGTAACTGGCACTTCTTGTAGTAGATTGTTCGTCGATGCTTGTTGATTTTTCCTCATCCATCGGAGTTTTTGTTTCCCTCAGTGGCCGGTGGCTACTAGCCGACATGACAGTCACTAAGACAACTTGTGGGACTCGGCACACGTCTTGACAAGAGCTAAAGTCATCTACGAAAAAGCTTTCTCCAAAGCATTCTGAAACCCGTATATGACGCGGAAGGGAGGAATTGCTTTTGTTTAAGTATGGAAGAGGAATCCGTGTCCTTCTAGCGTCCCGAGTCGTGTTTGTTGTTTGATTCTTTCGTATGTCGTTGCATTGCCTCTTACCACGGTGTCTGGATAGATTTTCACAGTCTACTTTGTCTCTGATGTGCACGTCTCGTGATTGAGGTGCAATTCTACTGCTGTCGATGTCCCCCAGGCCCTGTGGTTTATTTTTCCTTGTTACAAGAGTCTGGCGAGTCTCACCCCACAGGGTCCCTAGCCTGGAGTCCAAGTCAATGCAATTGCTTGGGTGACATCTCGTCCCGTCTAGATGATCCCTGCCGTCACCACTCTCCTTATCTTTCACATCGTAGGACGTGACTGACACTTCTGGAGGCCCGCAATGGTTGCCCAAGTCGTCTCCCTCAAGACATCTACTGACATTTCTGTGCGGACAATCACGCGATCTCTGGCCTTTCGGAGTTCCTGATTCATCGTAAGCTCTTGAAATCCCTTTCTGTAGAATGCTTTGCGGTACGTTCAAACAGTCTTTGGAATATCTCCTTTTCACTAGAGCTTCTACACACGTTGGGAGATTCTTAATTTTATCATGTCGAAATCTGATGTAATCTGTTTTTCTTTTGTCCACAGCACTGCTCTTTTTATGGTCATTTGATTTATCTTCAGTCCCTCTGCGCCAAGGCTCATCTTCTCCTGTGACACCACATGTCAATGCTCCATTATACAGCGACCTATCAGTCAATTTACAGGCCTGTAATTTCTTTTCAGCTGATGCCTGTAATTTCTTTGCAGCTGATTTGCGGGGGCTTTGAAGCCATCGTAATTGTTTCATCCTTCGTTTATGCATAGGCTGTGCACATTTATGGCGCTTTTTAGTTGACTGTTCCAGAGAGATCCAGTTGTATTTAAAGCTGACGTTACGTTCAACAGGGAATGTGACCGGTAAAAAATCATCTATCTCGTTTCTCTCACAGTGTGCATTCTCGTTACAACAAACTGCCAATTTATTGCTTATCGATTTATGATGATAAGGGTGCTCTTCACTCGACGGATGCAAAGTCCAAGATACAGTGCGGACGTGTGGAGCATGCTGATCACCATCAGGAGAGCCTTGAACACATCCGACGTGACCTGTTGCTTGATGAGGATATCCTACCTGCTCCACGACAGATACAGATTGGTATCCTGGGTACCGGTCCGCCATGCCAGTTGGTATCGGAGTAACCCAGAGACTACGGGCGATGACTGGATGATTCCCATCTTGTGTACCACCAGCTGGGGCTGCTACCAAACCTTTAGGGTATGCGTCCAGCTCCAAATAAAACCCACTCTCCCATAAAGGAAGCAGCCAGGAAGGTAGGCCGCAGGTGTGTGGGCTATGCCTGCCTTCCCAGCTCCCAGTGCCGCCCGGCACAGTGTCAGTAGATGACCTTAACTTAGCAGGATTATTGTTTTTGCGAGTTCCATCACAAATATTTTGTCTCCAGTCACTGCTTACACTATCAATGGAATAGGAACTCTGGTTGGCACCAGCTGTGGTAGATTCACTCAGCGCTCCGAATGAGTTTCTTGAAGGGTGCGCTAATCTGTGTTTCAAGTGTTCTGATGGGAGTGATGTGTCACTAGATCTAGAAAAACCCGAAGAGCTGCTTGTACTGGCAGGAAGTGACCTTGATGTTGTCTTACAAACTCGAGTTGTGGTGCGGGCGAAATCGAGAGGAACATGCGTGGACCCTCCCAGACAGTGTTGTTTTCGAAACAAAGCACGTTGGGCTCTGGACTCACTGAGTTTCGTATTTGGGTCTACAAGCGTCAGTTTAGTTTTCGCGCAATTTATAAGACAGGATCTCATCTCTTTGGCTCTAGACCGAATGGACTTAAGCGTGGGGCATTTAAAGATGCAAGGACACAAAATGGAGATCTGAGACTTCAGGCTTTGTTTGTCCTTTTCAGAGAGGGTTGACAAATGTCGCTTGAACAACTTTGTCTTGTTCTTGCCTTCTCCCTTCCATGCACACTGAGTATCACTGTGCAATGAAGCGTGCTTGGTGCAGCAATACTTTCTAAACCATGTGTGGGTTGGTACAGGTTCTTTCATCATGGTTTCCGGCCGCTTGTCACTGATAAAAGTACGCATTTTTAATAATGCTTGATCAATGCGCAAGGAAGTCGTGGTCTTGATAAAGCTGGTAGTGGTAGTGGCCTTGGCCCGTTCTCTCTCTTGACTTCAGCTTTCATGTTTCAGTGAGCGTAAGATAGGAGGACTATTATGAAGAACTCGTCACGGGAGAGAATCGCTATATGGAACGCTTTTGGCCAATTCAGGCCTTTGACCGAGCTATTCCAAGAAACTGAACTTGTGTTTTGAATAAGTTATAAAATCCAAAGGTCCAAAAATAAAGACTCTCGTCGTACACAACGCTTGCAGCTTCGTGTATTTTACAGGATAAGTCAGGGCGAGAAAAACGATGGGACAGAAGTCTGTAAGAGTTAATAAAGAAAACTTTAGCACCACTTGAGGGAAGTCCTTTGAGTTGCGTAACCATATTCTAGTTCGTCTTTTCTTGTAATGAAATGATATAAAAAAATCACTTCATCTTTGGATATTCACTAAAATATAATATAAGTCCTCGGCCATTCGTCAATCATCCCTGAAAGTGAAATTATTATCTGTTATTAAGTTGTTGAAATAAACTTCTAATGTTACTATTCACTTATCTTTAACAGTTAAAAGAATCGTTAGAAATATTCTAAATAATCCTGGATTTTTTTCACTAAGTATCGATTTCTTCCTTCCCCCTCCTCCATGAATAACTCTTCCACCAAGTTGTATCAAAATCGTTGCAAAACCAGACAACCAGACATACAACCAAACACACAGACATACGACCAGGCTTGGTGAAAACATCACCCTGTTCCGGAAGTTATTTATACAGAAACATCCTACTATAAAATATATTGGACCAGGGAGACATATTGTTTTCCTACTATTCTTCTTTGCGTATAATACATTTTTGCGCAAAGCCACAGGTCTACAGAATGATGTAAAAATAACTAAATCAATTTTTAATTAAAAACTCTTTTTAAAATAGCGTCATGCGTCACGTCTAAATATATATTATTTACCGAGAAATTAATTTTTAAATTGGTATTATTTTTTTCACCTCTTTTTAACAATGAGAATCTCCCTTTAAAACTGAAAAGCACTCATAGTGCTTAGACTAAGATCTAGATAGAGAGTCTAGATTTTATTTATTCCATGCATTGCTGTGCACCAATTTGATTTTCTCGATTCTAGATTTAGTGAATCTCCTTCGACTTATTATGGGAAAAAAACAGTAATCGCTTATAGTGCTAAGAATAAGATCTAGATCACCAAGGTTACCATATCTAGAACTAGATCTAGATCTTTAGGCCTATTCAATAGGTTCCAACATGACATGAGAGCGGAAGAGATGACGTCTTCGAGGATCTAGATATTTAGAAACAGAAGACACCAGATCTAGATCTACATCAGCTGCTCACTGTTCTAGATCTACATCTTCATCTACACAACCACCCCAACCACCAGCTACAGCATCTACAACTCACAATGGAAACACTACCAGCAATGTTATGCTTGCAACTAGATCTACATCAACAACAGTAGAAGCAGTTAAACTGCTTCTACTGACAGGAGAAAGGGCAAAAGGCGGGCCTCTGGCGCCTAATAACCAGTCGCTTCGGGCAGATGAGGATCGCCAACCTGGGAAGGTAGCTGGTCTAGGGGAAGGAAAACCCAGATTTCAAACCTCCGCCGCTTTGTGGATAACATAGTCCCATCCACCGGGTTCCCAGGTGGCGGCTATGGGAATTTTCTCCAGATGCGGATAGGGGAATTTTCTCCAGATATGGAGGATAGTTGCACATTGCAATCCCGGACCATAATGTGATTTAGCATTCAGGTAAATCTTGGGTTGAGGATACCCAGAACCGAATATCTTCACTGTCACGTGACACACGGGGGGCGGTTTAGTTTCATCGGGCACACGGCAACAAACAGTGGTAGTGGTAAATGAGACTCTTTGGCTACACAGAGGATCACTCCAGTTAGTGGCAATGGGTAGGCAAATTGCTCCAATTAGAGAAGAACGCTGGAATTTCAGAGGAGTTGCGACCCCTGTATCAAATTCAGCAATCGAAAGACTAGCCATGACTGTTACAA
>JAUEKS010376856.1:0-11116 GCA_031762815.1 Tylodina fungina | reverse complement strand
CCCACACACACCACACACACACACACACACACACACACACACACACACACACACACACACACACACACACACACAAGTTTGTACATATGTAGAACTAAATGTACAAATATTTACCCATGTGCATATACACACAGAGGCACATTCAACCCTGACTTGCACGTACACTATCAAATATAAAAACATACATTCACATATCAAATTCACATGTGCACCAAAAATACTCATACATACATTCACAAGTCAAGCCTTACTGGCAAAAGATAGTGAGGCCGATTTACCCAGCTCCCGGTAAAAACTGAATTTGGGGAGGCAAAAGCAGAGACATGTAGTCTAAAACTGCTAGGCATCAGGGAGTGCATCCGTCCGAAAACTTCTGTTCCAAAAATAAAAAGGCTGATTGAGAACGTGATCTCTAAATCTAATGAGATATGTTCTTTCTCAAGCTAACCTAATAATCAGAAACAGCAGCCAAAAAAAAACAAAGCAAAACTAATGCCCACATGCACACATACATACACCCACCCACACACACACACACACACACACACACACACACATACACACACACATTCAGATTTGGTTTTCTTTGCTCCCTTCTAGGGTGTGGTTCCTGGCATTTTTAGGCACGCTCTCCATCTTGGTCAGCCTTTCCGACTTCTTTTGTTATTATATCCTGATGTACAGCCAATGGGATTGGCTGGTGGTGTTTGGCTCGTTGGAACTGGCATTGTTCTCTCTGGTCATCTGTGTGGTCACATACATGTCGGTAAGGATTCTGGACCCCCTCTCTAAAAATGAGCACAGAACACAGTGGATGTTAACGATATTTATAGTTTAAGAATACTCAGGAAAATGTAGAAGAGGGGTTATAGTTAAGCTTTAACGATACATGCCTGTTTGTTGTTCGAGGAAAGGAAGAGGACAGGTAGGTGTAGAAGGTCGAAGCTCACTTGTCACTTATTGTGTTCATCACCTAAGGTAAGTGCAACTTGACCATGATAAATGTAATACCTTGTATGGAGTAATGAAGTCATTTATTACATTGTTATGTCGAGTTACTGATAACCAGCCAAAAGTAATGCTTGCTTTTGTGTAGTGAATAAGTTTTACCTTACCTTCTATGAAAAGGCATATACTGGATATCTCCTGATTTTATTCACCCTTTCGTTAGCATTATGGACTATTTCCGATGTATTTGTCAGTCGTAAAGGTCAGACAATGGACTTCTGAGCTCAAATCAGCGCAGCCTACTTCATCCCCAAACCCGTTGATGAAAAAAATATTATTGGAGTCTTTTTTTTGTTTTTTTGCACAAAATACTTATTTCGTATCAAATCCAAGGTGCTCAACAAGTGTACAGAGCTTGCAGAAAAAAACATAGGTGTAGATTTCACCTGAAGAAGATTAGTAATAGTAAAAAGTGTGTGTGTGTGTGTGTGTGTAGTGATTATAATAATAATATAATAATAATGACGAAGATGATTTTTAGAGTGCCGAATCGAAGATAATTTTTTAAATTTCAGAAGTACAGTCATTCTTCAATTGTGGGATTGCGGGATATAGATTGTGTTGTCGAGCCAGGGAACATTATCTTGCTACTGGTACCATGTAACACAGTACCACATGTGGCATGAGCGTGCCATATAGGCTAAAAATACTGTATTTGCATACCTAGTGTAGGGGCGCAGTTGCCTAGTAGTAGAACATTGGACTGCGGACTGAAAGGTTTGAACCCCACTGTCGGCATTTGGTTTCTTTTCCTTTCGCAAGATAATGTACCCCTGTTGCCTCACTCAAGTGAAAATGTATACAGCTTCGGCTGGAAAGTATTCTGTGATGGACTAGCATCCTATTCCGAAAGTGATGGATAAACTCTGTCTCTGTCCACTTCAAGTTACTGAAACACTATGAGCCAAATGGTTCAAAAGAACTACTACTATACCTAGCATGTCGTAAGAGTTGACTTTTGGGAAGGCGACAGCAAGTATTTCCTTCGACTATAACGGCTTGTTTCGCACCAGAAAGGGTATCTGGCTGTAAATTCTTTAAAAAGATTTTTTTTTTGCTCCAAAACATGAGAAAGAGACCGCTAAAGAGATATGTTGGAGCTTGGACTAAATCCTGTAAGCCTGGAGAAACAGCCGCAAAACTCTGATTGATTGATTGATTGATTATGTACTACAAATTTGGCGATCTTGTCAAGATTAGGTAATATATCAAATTAATTTCATATTATCGTTTATTCTTAGCTCTTCATCTCGTCCCCCCAAGCTCTTATTTTGTAAACGTCGTTAATATCTTTATTGAGTACATGCTCTAACTGTTTTAACCTGGACCACCTTACCTTCTCGTTGATTCCCAGAAAACCTCTTACTTTCATATTCAATTCGTACTCAGATACCGTCATCCCAGTCATCTACCATGCCTTTCTCATTTCTGATCTATCAACATGTTATCCTGTCTCTGAGCCCAACTTTCTTCACCATAATTATTAATGCCTCTCAAGCACAGATCATAAATCATCCACCTGATTTGACTAGATATTATTTTACATATTATTGTCCCAAAACAAATGTGGCCTAGGAAAATTATGAGAAAAGAAAGGAATTTTGTTATTTGAATTATAGATACTGGTATGAAATCTAGACCTTGCAGAGTATGGAGCTTTAAATATTTGAGGTACATTTCTTAGGGTCAGCGCTGCATCACTGTGAAGATGGTAACCGCAGAGAAAGTGAAACTGAAATACATGTTTTAAAAGTAGGAATATTCTTAGCTCTCCCTACTAGATCTAATCTAGATTCTTGCATTTACTTTTGTGATGAGCATTAATGTAACCACTCAGCTAGATCCTCCAGTGTCCTTATCTATTTTCCTAGATCGAAATCCAATTATCCAAGTCCTTGTGTTTGTTATTACAACAGATAAACAACGAGTATGCCTACCTGCACATCTGTTAATAATAATTATAATAATATATTGCATTTATATAGCGCTCTATCCCATAAAATAAAAGCTCTGAGCATTTTAGATTAAAAAAAAAAAGACCATAGATTACTAAGAGTATATGAATCACTTTTTTGACAATTTCCTTTCATTTACATCATCTTAATCAGCCCTGAGAAAAAAAAAATTGATTTATTTCTTCTTGAGCATTCCTGTCATTCTCCATCAGTTTTAGAAAAGTGCTGGAGATATAATTTTTACTGCTGTTCTCTTTAACCCTTTCCTGCCTAAACTTGTCAGAAATGTCTTCACCCACTGCCTGAGGACTTCAACTTATTTATGTCTGTGTGCCTAAGTAAGGGAAATAACTCTAATGTACTAAAAATTGATTTTGTTTTTTAAAAAAAAACATAAATCTAATTATTGTAATAAAACTAAAATCATCATTAGAAGTGAATGTCCTTTCAGAAATATGTTCTTTTTGATTCCTTTGGAAATGTCTTGCCCAAATAATTCTAAAGTCACTATCACCAGACTCTTGACCATTCACCACACCTTCTAGATCTAGATCATCTAGATTTCTCTAAATCTGATTCATTTTCATCCTCCCTTTCTTCCTGATTTATAACAAGGGACAAAAGGCAAAAGCCATTGTAAAGCATGAGAAATGAGCTTGTGAAGACTTAGAAATGAGCTTGTGAAGATGTAGATCTAAACAAACAGCACAGCTGATCGGTAACTTCCGTATTATCAATCCGTCATGGAAAAAAGAAATCTTCATACTTTATAGACCTAAATAGCTTTTTTTTTCTTGATGGAAGAGCGCACATCTCGTCCTAGTCATGAACTAGCTCTAAATCACGCTGACAACGAGATCTAGTTGCTAAGACACCATGTATGCAGGAAATGGTTTAATTGGTTACTACAAATTCACCACTGGTCAATTTAAATACTCAATGAAATCCATACCTCTTTTTAGACTAGTACATATACATAATTTTGCACCTGATTGTGAGGAAACTTTCATTTAAAATGTACCCATATTTATCACCAACATTGGTGCCCAATAATTTTCTTAATGCTTGAAAGTTGTTGTTGAAGTGCTTTGTTGGTCTCAACTTTGAGCAAGTTTACTATATCAATGACACTGCTGTATTCATGCACTCAGAGAGCCTTTTGAACAACCTTTACATTGGTATGTAATGCGATAGGGTCAATCGTAGTAGCATTCCTTTCCTGCTCATATTTAAAGTTGAGCAGTTCCTTGAAATATTTTATAATATGCTTACGCAAAATTGTCATGACGGGCTATGTTGTTACACAAATCAAATATGTAAGGTAAATATGTTACTTTTGCAAAACTGTTTTTGAGAAGTAAAAGTCAAGATAATAAAGATTAAGGTAGATCTATTTTCTCAATTTCTGATTCGTATTAAACATTTGGAGCTATGAGGCTGTCGCTTGAAGCAGGTATTTTTGTCCTTTCTATGATTTTCTTGCACTGGCACGCAAATGAGAACGAGATTAGCAGTGTCTCCATTCTAATCAGAAACAGCAGAAAAAAATGGATGATGACAATGAAAGGCTACATTTCTCTGAACTTGTGCCACCCTGTTCTTACTCTTGAGATGTGATAACCACATAACTCTGATACGTTCCCAGAGAGTGTCCCATCACTTTTTGGGAAAATATCAAAATCGTGGATCAGTTTACAAAAAAATAATTTGAGAGAATGGGGCCGCAGAATGAGTTCAGATAAGTTTTGCTTTTCTCTTGACTTCAACTAGTTCAGAATTTGAGGTGATCGAATCTTATTGAAAGGGATCACAATGTGGACCTTGTCTTCACCCTCTTGGTGCCATAGTTTAGGACGTAACCCATCATGGCCCTCCGGGGAAATTTCTTTCGCTGTACTTCTATTCACTTTTTGAGCCTGTCTACCATTTTTTTATTCTGTTTATACTGCTGTTTTGGGATTTGCTTGTTCACTGAACTGCAATTTTTTTTCTTTACAATATATTATGTTCATGTTTAAATTTTGAAGTGCCTATCATATTTGGTATATCTTGCCATCAAATGTGTTATTGTTGCTCGTAAAAAATATGTTTTTGCAATTTTCAACTTTTTTGGTTGTGACAATGTATGTATTTAACCATAAAGGAATGTAGTTTATGCTTTTCAATAGAAAACCTGATAGCAAGGCATTGGGCTTGTTCTATGCTAACTGTAGAATGCTACTAAAGATTTAGGTGGATGAAGTCTGGAATAGATTTGACTATAATATAAATAAACAATATAAAGTAAATCGCATCAGGCAAGCCATCAGGCCCTACATGGACTTAATAATCATCGAGGAAATGTACAAGCTAACTGGTAAAACGGCATCACTCAGCCATCAGGACTTGCCAAGACAATCCTACAAGGCAGAGCTGTTTGAAATGTTTGAAACGTGTTTTACACCCCTAGCAACACTTATTAGGTTATATAAGGCGTGGGACCTATGTATTAACGTCTGTCTCCGATTGGACGGGGATGGATCGCCATGAAAACGCCCACACGACCAACTTTCAAAATCTGACACGTGGGGAGATTCGAACCCGGGTCGTCTGCATCTGAAGCCAAATGGTTAACCACTCGACCACAGGGCGGCCCACACAAGGCAGAGCACTAGGGGGCAGAAGGAGAGGCAGATGAAGAAAGAGATGGGAAAACAACATCCAGGATTTTGACAGGGATAAAGCTGATTGCCACTTTGAGAGATGGGGATAACTGGTTTTGACGTCGAGCCCGGTGCCCCAATGGCCGCATTCAAAACTTAAGGACATGATAATATTAATAATATTGATGATTATGATGATGAAGACATGAACAGCAGAAGAAGACAAGAGCCGGCAAAACATGGAAAACATTGTGTACTGCATTAATGAAACGAGGCTTAACATTTTTCAAAATAGCTGAGTGTGACTGGAAAGTTTGAAAGATCTCTTGTCTGTCTGTAGAACAGCGATGAAGAAGGAAGACTTGTTTTTTCAGTTGCAGGACCTTAATTTTTTTGAGTGTGTGTCATTGAAACGAATCTACACACTGTAAGAGAAGGTACTCATTTTGTATGTCTGGAAAATATTTGCTATTTGCTTTAGGTACGGTATTTATATGACTTGTGACTGGCAGTTCCTTGTTTTTGTTACATTTTTGGTACTATTTTGTAATTAAGTTACCTTCATGAAGGGATTTAAAAATATAATGAGCACATTTTCTTTAGATTTGTGTGTTTTGTAACTCACTTCATCTTCTCACATTTCAGTAATATTAGGATTTCATATTTTTATTCTTGTATTACTGTATATTACATATATGTGTGTGTGGCTTTTTGGAACATTGGAAACCACCTTGACTTATGCAAATAGCCCAGCAGATATCATGTCTATATGATAATTGTTTCCATTAAAAGTGACATTGGGAGCATTCTGATAATCCAGAATGAATGTGCTTGGGGATTCTCAAAATACTGGCCTCACCATCACACAGTGATACCACGAGAAGAGTGATGGGTTTCTCTTGAACTAACAATGGGTGCTTCAATATATCGTCCGGATGGAAAACACAAATTACAATGGGCACTTTTTTAAGTATATCACCTGTTCTGAAATTACAAAAGGGAGTTGGCATCGTCCTTGAGTAAGTACAGACCACTTTTGGATGTTGCCGTGGGTGCAGTTTCCCACTGGTTCTTGTAATAGCCGCTGTGTGTATTTGTATGCACTCCTATTTGCAGAGTTTCCTTTGGTGGTGTGTGCGTATGCATGTCCCTGATGGGGCTTCAGACCTTCCACTTCTCTCACTACATCCTGCGGGTGGAAGGTTTACCTTGGTACCATCTCGACTACATGTTGGCCTTGGTCCTTGCCTTGACTTTCTTTCTCATTGCCAGTTGTCTGGCCCACTCCGCCGTGAGTATGACATCATCATGTCTATCTGTGAGGGAGTGCCATCCAGCCTGGTTGTAACAAACAAAACCTATAGCTTTTCGAAATCATAACAGTCGAGATTCTCTAAAGAAGCAAGTGAGAAGGTAATGTTACAGCTGTGCTTAAATTGCTAGCAATTTAATGCTGTAGGTAAGTGCTGGTACAGATTTTTGCTTTTTGATGTTCTAAGTGTTCTATTAATATTCTGAACTGGAGGATATTTTCATTTCATTCCAAGACATAAACATAGGACAGGATAACTACGCAAATGGAATGTAGCTTGAGACACCATTGAAATGACACAAATGCTTACAAATGAAGCATCCAGTCTAGCACTATGTGTTGAAATCACATGGATCTAGACTCCCTTCAAGATAGTAGTGGAGAAGGAGAAGAAGGGTGTAATCTATGCTATGATAGGTTTTATTGTCCTTGGCAATAACTTGTACCCCAAGAAAATTTGAGTCTAAATATGTTTATTCTAGCTATGTGTAACATTTAAAAAATACTCTAAGCTGGGTTATTGTGCAAACAAAGTGAACGTTATTTTGTAACCTAGTCCTTGCTTTTGTTGAGAAAAGTGTTATGAACGTGTCAGAGTTGATATGAAGCAATGGCTGAAGTTCTTTTTATTTTCTCATCATGTAAAAGGACATGACATTTCAGGTCAGTAAAGTTCTTTATATGCATCTGTTGGAACTCACTCTGATGTATATACATTTTTAGGAAACCCTACCAACACCGATCCCTTTCTGCATAGAGCATAACGTATTACAAATAACTTTAGTTTTTCTGCCGCACGCCAAATCAGTTAAATTGTATTGGCAGTAGCTACATGTGTTCCGCTTTCAGATAAAAAGCAGTCCCAAATGGTGTTTCTGAAAAAAAAAACTTTGTTATTTTTAATTAGAAGGATATTATCCATATACAGTGTCAATAATATAAATAGTATAAATAATACTCCTTCAAAATCTATTGTACTGGAAATGGTTTCCGGTGCTGTTGCTGATATTCTTTAGACCCGACTATTGTCTGTATCCTCTCAAAATATCACTCTACTTTAAAACTTTACATTGACTTTTTCTGGTAGATACTGGGTCACATCAGAATTTCTGGAATGATAAGATGTACATCAGCTGTCAGAGACAACTGGATGTGTAAAGCACATTGTCAGATACCTACTCTCTCTGATCTGTCATGAATTCTGTGGAAAATATATTGTGTCTATCAGGGCATCAAAACATCTGGTACGTCAGACTCTAGGGTTCTCACTCATTGCTACAGGGCTGCAATCACATTGTCTCACTTCTAAATAAAGGATTTTACATTTTCTCATTATGAAAGAGGGCATACGCATGTGCAGTGTTCCATCATTATGTAATAATTGGTGAAATGTAAGCACTGATGAAGTTTATTTTCTTTCTTATGTCTATTCCTTTTTACTATCTATCACTTTAGTGAGTATTAGCTCAAAAATAGCTGGAATTACATCATCCCATTCTTGTTTTTTATTTCAGAGTTGGTATTTTCATGTTATCATCAGTCTTGATTTTGTTAATGGTTGGCTTCATCCCGAGGAACATATTTAGTATCATTCTTTGATTATTCTCTGTAAAAAAAAGCAACCTCAAACTTTCTAGACTTTTGTTGGTATGGCAAATACTAAAATTACATTATCTGCCTGTTTTTATAATGGCCTTACATTATCTATAATATATATATATATATGGGTAACATACAAAAGTAAAGGAAAACGACATATTGATTAAATCCTAAGTAGATGAAGTAATCTAAAAGAGGTCATGGATTGTTTGTTACGTGGTGGTTGGAGAAAGTGTTACAACCCAACATAGATTGTTAATCTGCAAGCCAGCCAGGGGACAGGAAGAGAAAGAATGCAAAGAGCCAAGCCAAAAATAGGATAGTGGAAATTGAAAGAGTGATTTCAGGGAGCAGTTTATAATGGAAATACACAGAAAAGTAGGGGATATTTTCTCATGGACCCAGAAAGATACTGTAGAAGATCCGGACAGTGAAGTGTTGGGACAAGCCTCTGGAAAAAGAAAGAGTGACAGGGAGACTTGATGGTGGGATGAGTAAATATTGGATGCCATAAGGAAGAGGGAAGAGAGAAGAAATTGGGACAGCAAGAGAGATGAATCAAGCAAAATGGAATACAAGGATGAAGATAATATTTGCAAAAATGCAAAGAAGGTGGGAAGGGGGGAGAGGCATACCAGATATATAAGCCACACAATGAAGATTTGGGAAAGAGTGATAGTGGAAAGACTTTCAAAAGTTACATTGTGCAAAGATCTGTTTGGCTTGATTACTGAAAAATATAGAGGACAGAAAGAACCTCCTTGAGATCTCATCATTCTTGGCGAAAGCTATATTGCCAAGTCCGCAGAGAAGAAGGGTGTCAGAGAAATATTTTAAAGTAATTCAAGACATGTGCATGGGCAGTGAAACTGTGGTCAGGACCATGATAGGAACGAAAGAACTTTTCAAGGTAAGCTCCATCAGGGTTCATTCCTGACTCTATCCCTGTTTGCTAGATTAATCGACCAGCTGATAGAGCAAATGAGATGGGAGGCTCCCAGGAACATTGCAAATCGTGTGGTTTTGATAAATGAAAGGAAGGAGAAGGAGAAAATTAATTGGAAAAATGGCAGGAAACATTATAGAAAAAGGGAAAGAAGGCAGGCAGAACATAAACTGAGTATATTTTTTCATCAACAAAATAATGGAGCACCGGCAAATGAGGTTGCAGAACCAGAAAGTGCCTCAGAAAGAAGAGTTTAAAATACGTGGGTCAACAGTACAGAGAGATGGAAGAAGTAAGATGGAAGTCAAGAGGCAAATTTAGGCAGCGTAGAATGGATGGAGAAAGATGAAAGGATTGCTGTGCGATAAGAAAGAAACGGACAACGTTATGGAACATACGTTAGACCAGTCATGCTCTATGGAATAAAAAAACTGTACAACTCACAAGCGCAATGAATGAGAAATTGGATGTGGCAGAGATGCGGTTGTTCCATTGTCACTGGGGAAAACAAGGAGGGACAGAATAAGACCTTCAACGATAAGAGCGATACTGTGGCAGGAGTATAAAAGAAAGCGAGAGTGGACTGACAGACTGAGGTGATTTGGGCAAGTGAAAAGGAGGGATGAGGGCTACATAGGAAGAAATGTGCTGAAAATGTGGGCTGCCAATAGCCAGAAAGAGGGGAAGACTAAAGAGGAGATAGATGGACAACATTAAGGAAGACATGGTTGAGGCAGAGGTAGAAGAGCAAGACACGGCTCTTGGAAACAGAAAAATTCACTGGTAACTTCTGATAAAGGGAGGGGAAAAGAAGAATATATGAAGATGATAAAACTGACTAAAAACATGAAATCGAAGCAAATTTTTTACCTGCAAGAACAGCCTACTTTGTCCTAACTAATGTACATATTTTATAGGAAATAACTTTTAAGGCCTTGAAGATAACTTTTCTAGTCCCTTTTTTAAAAACAATAAATATAGTAAGGATGTGATTGGCAGTATCTGGGTTGCCTGCGTTGCATTAAAAAATGTTTTATTCAAAACATCTGAACTGTAAGGCATTGTTAATTCCATAATGAACTCTTTCACTGATTATAGAAAGTGCTGCGATGACGTTCTGAAAATTTTGCTGAGTAGTCACTGAGAAAATAGTATGATGTGGGTATAATTGCTGACTTGGCCAATGTGTGGAGTTGATAGCAAAGGCGCAGTGTGCTCATTCCTACCGGGCTGTTTCAGGGTATCCTTCCTGATCTTCACCCTATCAGTTCTGGCCAACGGGGCCACAATCCTGGTGTTTGATTACCAGATGATGATACTGGAAGAATGGGCGTGGCGTAAGGACTACCTCCTGGCTTTTGCGCTGCAAGCCGTCTTTGGGGTAGTGGCTATTTGGATCAATGCACAAACTGTGAGTTGAAAGGTGTCCTGAATAAAGTCCCTAAGTTAGGGATGATGGAATGTTAACTTATCAACTAGGAGTGGCCTGGTTGGGAACTTAGTGTACATTAGTGTACATGTATGCACATTGCTTTGTTCCAGTTGTGAAAATATTTACAGAAAGTAAAATGTGAACCATGATCGAGAGAGAGAGAGAGAGAGAGAGAGAGAGAGAGAGAGAGAGAGAGAGAGAGAGAGAGAGAGAGAGAGAGAG
>JAUEKS010376855.1:6039-16858 GCA_031762815.1 Tylodina fungina | reverse complement strand
TGTTGCATGCCGTGCACAACAATTTCCCACTTGAGACAGGGGTCCACTCCTTGAACTCGGAATGCCTTTGGTGAGGAGTCACATTCCGTCCACTTTTCGCTTTGTCAGTGGTTTTCTTTACAAAACGATCCATTGTAAATCAATGGTTCACGCTTGTGTAGATCTATAGATTCTTGCAGGAGAATGATTGAGATTATTCTTTACTTCTGAAGAGGAAGAAGTCAGTTCAAAAGTTACACTCGAGCCTAATCAACTTGAATCGAAAAACGAAATTATGACCATTCGGACCTGCCACAAAAATCTCAATCGATGTTTGCAATAGGAATATTTGAGAGTTCTAATAGTTCTATGCAACCTGTGCTAAAAAAAATAATTTCCTTGTTTGTTTTAGCCACAATGGCTAAAATGCGGCAAATTGTGTGGAACCGTAAAAAAATGCGAAAGGAGATGCGGAACAGCAAAAAATGCAGTCGCGTTATGCGGAATGCGGCCACATTTCTCTGGAGGGACAGAATAACCACTGAAATCTGAATTGTAAAGGACCTTCACTTGAGAAATCATTAGGACAGTGATGACACCAAATCTTACTTCAGTCAAGATACTGTATGCAGTATCAGCAGCGTTGATGGCTTGTTTTTTGGGGGTCAGCAGACACTTGTCACCTTTCTGTGGCATCTGAGCAGATTTCTGAAACATCAATTCATATGACTAGTGAAGATCTACAGAACAAATATAATAAGGAGATTATCTCTGGAATTCTAAATAAACATTCTATCTTCAAAGCTGAATAGCCAAAGTAAATAGGACTTTAATAACCATTGACTATGTGAATTTGTAAAGGACTTCCACTTGATCAATCATTAGGACAGTGGTGACACCAATACTTACTTCAGCCGAGATTGTGTTATCCAGAACAGCAGCGTTGCTAGCTTGTTTTTTGGGGGTCAGCACACAATTGTCTCTTTTCTCTGGCATCCTAGCAGATTTCTGAAAGATAACAGCAAAACAGCTATAGACTCATATGACAAGAGGATTACCACTATGTAAGGAGTTAAAAAACAAACAATTTGATCTTCACAGCTGATATGAATTAAAATGACTATGATAATCATGAAATATAAGTGATTGTTAAGATACTTTAGCTTCATGAATCACTGGGCAAGTTAGGAGATAATACTCGCTTCAGAATTACTGTAGAAAGTGATCCCAATATAAGGAAGCAATGACCCAAATGTGCCACATTTCAATTTTCAAAGTTGATATTAACATAATTGAGTAAATGTAAGTCATGATCACATTGAAGTACAATGGGACCTGGTCTCCTTTTCTTCTGCACTCTTAATACATGTATCAGGTATGTTTGGCCAGTAAACCAGGCACAAAGCTCACCTTCTTTTTGCTTTTGCTTGTGAGGCCGTGATGATTCCATTCATCTACATAATCCTTGTTGAGGCATGGTGGTCCACAGAAGCATCCCTGACAAGTGCATGTCAGGTTGCGATGTCGCAGCTGTCCGCCTTGGCTCACAATTTAGTGGACCAATCTTGTATTGGGTCGCTGCTTCAAGTTAGGCATATCAAATCTGTTGATCTCAGATGAGTCAACAAAGATGAAGTGCCTCTTGAAATGGAAGCACTGCTCGCCGTCCTTAACCAAATTCTTGACTGCAAACTCAAACAGCTGGGATGCATCTTAGATGACGACTCTGCGGCATTTTTTCACCCTGGAGACTGCCGATTTTATGACTGCAGACTCACCATCAGGGGGATTTTTTCCATGGCGAGAGCCAAAGAAGTGGCGGTGGATGACAGTTCCATTGCCCCTCTGCTGAAGTAAGTGGAATGGCCCCTTGCTTTTATACTGGGCCATACACCCATCTGACCATTCAATAGATTTGCTGAAAGACAGTCTTCTCTCCTTAAAAACAAACGTGCACTTTCTTCAGCATTTCATCCACTGAGAAGCAGTCGTGGTTCAGGTCATTTGACACTGTAACGACTGAGTGTGTTACATAGTCGTTGCAATCAGCACACCACTGGATGAATTGTCACTTGGTTATAGTTCCAGTGGGCGGCCTGAACTTCATCTTGATAGGACGTGCGGAAATTCTCCGCGAAGTCAGAGACAGTCAGTAGGTCTCCAGGCTTCAGCTCCTTCTTCATCTTATTGAAGGCAGAATACTGCCACCTGGCATTCAAAAGATGAAGGGGGTATGTCTTCATCTCATCCATAAGCTTTTGTAGTAGCTCGTCGACCTACCACTCTTTGACCTCTAGATCTTTTCTTGTCATTACTTTCTTGTCCCCCATCACTTTCTTACTGATCCATTCTCTGCACTGGACAGATTGCTTTGAAGGAGATGAGAATAGGGTCTTGAGCTGTTCAAGTCCACACTGGTCACAGTTTATTGTTATGCATTTCCTAGAATGATATTCTCCTGTCTTGGGGCACAATATCATATCCATAAGGGCGGTCTTAGATTCTGGCATGTTTGACCATGCAGTTTTGAGGGCTGAGATTTTAAGGTCTAAGTTGGCACACGGTTCACAGAGGCACTGATTCAGATTTACTGACTGGGGCAACTTGAAATTTTTCGGCCTCACCTGTAAAACAGGCTTTTTGAAATTGTGGTTAGGGGATTCTGTTTTTGGAAAAGTTTGAAAAGGGTTGCCATATCGTCTTGAAGGAGCATGTTGCACCCGTCTTTTTTGTAGCCCTCTTCTTCTCTGAAAAGGGTGCAGCATGGTCCGAGAGAAAATCTTGAATGGCTTTCGAAAGCTGCTTGTTCGTGTATGATTTTCTCAATACAGGAATATTAAATGACTTGATTTTTCGAAGGCTGTATAAATGCTGGCAAGACATATGCAGCAATTTCCACCCAGCTGTCCTTTCTTGTTTGTCGACTGTGCTGACGCAGAGCCAGCCCTCTGAGAATTCTCCTTTTCTGTCGTACAAGTTTGTGCACTGCAGTGACGAGATGACATCTTATCATTTGTGTAAAATCTTTTAGGGTCTGTACTCCGTGCGCAGGGTCCTTTGGCAGGACTTGTCTGACTCTGCATCCATGTAACATTCCTCACTTTTTTTGCTGCAAATCACCGAGAGCTTGATTAGATGTATTAATTCATTATTTGCTCAATCTGCTCAATCAAAGATTTATAAAACTTCGAACCTTGAAACTGAAACAGTAGAAGAATAAACTACTAAAATATTGAATAATTTGATGGGTGGATTGTTACATGGACGTACCACTATTGACTGCCCGGTGAAACAATCCTCACTGATTTCTGGAATTGGGAAGAATATATATTTAAAAAAATCATCTTTTCTTAGCAACAAAAGCTTGTTTGACCATGTCCAAGTGCTGACCAGTTGATAAAAAATAATCTGATATAATCGTTTCGCCGAATCTGGGCTTAAAATATCTTTGGTGAGGAACATTACAGCGTCCTGCCCTTTGTGATTGTCAATGTAACATTCCTCTTATTTTTCTTATTCTGTTAACTCTTTGTAGAAATTCTTATTCCCCTTTTCTGCTCATAACAATTAGCTCATATTAAAACATTTTAACTCTAAAGCACTGGAATGAAATACATGTCGTCACATCATTTGGATGGAAATAATCCTCATTACTGGGGTGGAATGTTACATGGACAAACCGAATGTCACTGTCCAGTGAAACAATCCTCACTCTCATGAAAAAATATCCTCAAAACAAGCACAGAAAGAAACTAAACATGTTGTGCTGAAAGAGTTAATTCAATAATAAAAAAGAAATGAGTAAATCAAAGAAAAAATGAATCATAGATCTCAGTTTGATGATTCAAGCTAGGAACGTTTCCTATCTCCCAATTATGGACTGTCCATATAACAATCCTAACTGCTTTCTCCATTAAACATAATTTCTATTCAGAAAAAAATTTCAACTGTTCATTGTGGCTTGGGATAATGATCCATCATTTTCTTTGTTATCTGGTGTATCGTCACCAGCCAAATTGACACAATAATTGAGGAAAGAAGGAAAAATCGAGAGGAATGCTACGCGGACAGACATAGAATTTGTGTCCATATAATAATCCTCTTCAATGTTTGACATCTTTGAAACAGCATTGTTTGCTTTTGAATTTTAGTTCATCATATATTTTATGCTGAAGACATTTATTGACATGGGGTAAAAGATTAAGATGAAAATCACCCCATCATGTATACTGAAAGACATTCCAGTTTTCAGTGATGAATGTTTCAGATCTGGACAGGAGAGGACTGTCCATGTAGCAATCCTTCCCCACCACAGACAATTTGTTCTGAGCACTAATTCATTACACATTTCTTAAACACAAGTAAGATAGAAAAACTATGTTCTTTCATCTTAACCAATGATGCAAATGAAAATGGCATGACACATCAAGACATTTCAATTATGTCCCACAATCTTTCCAAATGAGAAGGAATATTACGTGGACGCAGTGTTTCTCAAAACCCTGTAGCAATCCTCACAGGTAGACCTCTAGCCAGAGCACATTACTATCATCTGGTTTCCCTACTCCTCCTAGATCTAGCTGTAGATTTACAATGAAAATGTATAAATGAAACCAGATCTATTAAAGATTTTCAGATTCATAATTTATTTTCGTCTTATCCGTTTTTTGGTTCTCCGAGGGAGGATCGCTACATGGGACAAACGACGATCGTTCGTCCACTTGAATGAAAAACAAAGCAAATCAACAATGGCAGACGGTAGGTCGATCACCAATGGCATACATAAACTGCTTCAATATCGACATATGTTCCCAGATTAAAGCTGGAGGTTAAATAGTTAACACAAACAAACAATCCTGAAAATATTGACACTTTTGATGAGGATCCTTACCTTTCTCAAACATCATGGGGATCATTACATCGATGAAACCAACGGACAAACAAGAATCGCAAGCGCTCACAGGCAACGTCTGCATGAATGAGAAAGTACAGCTTGGGGAAACGAAAGAGTGCTTTCCCCGCGCCGTATTTAAAGGTCGCACGGCCAAAGCCACCGAAAAAGCTTACTGGGAACAGAGCAGAGAGGATCATTACAAACGGACGAACACGGAGCATGGTTTTGGAATGCCGCAAAAATACACACACCTATGCAATCTTGCTGTCTCTTGTCCGTACAGGGAGCTGCAAAAGTGATAATACGCCACTTATCCCTTGCAAGAGACAGTTTTGACCCGATGATTAGCGGGAATCTAGGCATTTGATTTTTTTACCTGAATTGGATGAACATATGTAATGATCCTTATCAAATTTTAATGTGCTATCATGACCTCGTAAGGGCATGTGCAGACCATCTGCAAGAACAGCCTTGAAGTTTAACTTATTCTTGCTGAAGAAATGCCTCTGATATGGGTATTAACATTATTGTGGCTCTTGTAGCCCTAGTTAATTGAATGCGTGTCTTCTGTTACTTTTTGTGCTTAAAAAAGACCACTTTTTCACTTTACGTGAACCAAAAGTGTACAAGATGTCTTCTAAGCAAAATTTTTAGCCTATCAGAGCTTCTATATCATCATTTCTACACAATAATTAATAATATAAAAGTGAGTTTAATAGGTAACTTTTGATGTGAGGAATTGTGCATAGTAATAGTAAACAGTACTGGTGGAATGACCCGTATATTGATTTGTTAGATTTGCTTCATTGAGGGAATCGCTCATCCTTTTGTTTTATTTATCTGCAATACTAGCTGCATTTCTCAATCTCTCTCTTTCGCTTGAATGGCTTGAACTTGAATTGGTGCACGAGTGATTTAGTCTACCTAGATACTAGACTTTGATATTTGATTTGTGCTTCCTTTTCGCAACTGTACACTGAATTTTAGAATAGTTTAGTGGATTTGTCAGCGTTTCAAAAATGGATATCCCTTCCATCCTCACCTAAAAGAAGAAAACAATTGCTTCTCTACCGACCAGACATGACAGTGAAGTTTCCTTGCCTTGTAAGGCTAGGGAGCTCATAGGGAGTTCATAGGGTTAAAGATAGGCCTTCATGCGAATCATAACTTGAGGTCAGGGGTCATTGTTGTCATCAGCGTAGATCTCAAGATCTGCTGCTACTGACTAGTGGACAGGTTTGCCCCAGAGTGTTAGCACACATGGATAAATATGAATTATAGAACAGCAGATAGTCATAGAAAATTCACTCATGCTTACTCATATAAAAGTTTATATCAATCACAAGGTGCTCAGAATAGCAAGAAAATACAGTTTGTTTTTCATTGGTCCATACGACTGAAAGCACTGTGTTTTTGTTCTGTGAGATCTGATGACTGAACATTGTGCCGACTCTGATGCAGTCAGCCCAACAGCATTCAGGTACTCTACAGAATGTTTCCTTGAAAGGGTTTTATCATAGCAGCTTCCAGACATTTGCTAACGGACACTGGTAATATTGCTTGCTCTTTTCACCAGTACTCCTAGATGTGTTGAGTAACTCTGTGTATCCGTTGATGGTCGCCCTCTTGAAAAGGTACCGCGATGCACAATGCCACCACTTTTTACTTTTACAACCAATCAGATGCTAGGTCTCACTTGATCTCAGATTCAGATTAATCCCATTCATACTTGAATTATATTGCTCTGGGGATTTGTCTTTCCACTAGTGCATATTTTGCCTTGTGCGCTACGGATGAGAGTAGAATCAGGTGTACGGTAGTGGGGTGTTCATCATTCCGGAGGCATGCTATCATTGGTACCGGTACCAATTTGTCTTATTCTCAAAGTACTTTCTGTTTCAATTATTATTTTTTTTCACATTCAGTAAGCCACTCAGTCAAGCCTTTGTGGTTGTCACATTTTGTGGTGCTCACAAAAGCACAGGAATATATGCCTTGCTGTAGCAAATCTTCAGCTAGCTGAACTAACCATTAGGAATTGATCATAGCCAAACAGATGGTTTCTCACCTTTTGTCCATTTGTGTTTTAACTACCGTATTTTAAGTTGTCTTCTTTCGAATTATTTTTCACTTGATCTTTCAATATTTTCTGTTGAAAGTGAAGGCAATGACTCTGGGATTAATGAATTGTTTTACATGCTTGAGTTAGATGAACAGTGTTCCTGCTGATATGGGTCTTAGTTTATATTGTGTGTAATCACAGTCACCTTTTTGTTACGGGCAGTACAACAAAGCTTATTGAAGTCAGATCCTTTGATTTTGATGACGCTGGCACGTGGATCCTAGAGATGAGACATTAGACATAGTTTCTCTCCCCAGTCCTGTTTTGCACAATATACTGGATTCACATACTTTACTGTATCCAGCACCTTGACTCCAGGCCTGGCTGTGGCCTGGTTGTTAGAGGGAAGTTGTGCGTAGGGCTGGGACGTAGTTGCTTCGGCACAATATATATACTTCACTCCAGACTCTCAGCATAATGGAAGCAAACTGGCCAGAGGTCTGAGATAAGTTGTGCATGGTGGCGGAGTTTTATTCATGATCTGCTCTTCAGTATGTATGCAGCAAATCTTAACTCACGGAATCCTGGCCATCTCGGCAGGACGATCCCTCTGAACTGGCTATTTTTTGGCGAATTAAAAAAATTCGTAGCTCTTGAATGAATACAGATAAAGTTAAAGACTTCAAATTTGGTATGTGTATTGATCTGTTTAAGATGTTTTAAGTAATACAAACTTTATTTTTCTATGACCAGTAGTTTATTTTATATGATTTTTAAAAATTCTCCATGATTTCAATTTTTCGGGGAAAGTCTGTGGATCCCATATATGCTCCACAATCCCACAACAAAACATGATAAAAAATGTTTTAAAAGTTGAAACTAGTAACTGTATCATGCCTGTAATGCTGACGCTGTGTTTTGAAACAGAAATTACAATGACAAAAGAAACATCATCATGAAGAGACTGGAATGAGGCGTGAAAATAATAATGATGAAAAAAAACAAACTATTTAGGCCTCATGTGAGTCAGACCAGTATAACAGTAGTACTGGTTGTAGGCCTACTACTAGCCCAGAGTCAACAGTATAGTTTTTTGGTGTGAAAGTTTGTGAAGCATGGATTGACACGCAGCAATTTTACTCTCGGCACATCTATAGCATGTCTCATTCCTTCTCGAATCGGTCTTCTTTCTTTTGTTCTTTTCCTTGATGCTCTTCTCATAACAGACTTTGCAGGCCAGGTAAGGTTTGGCCTTAGATGGAGTGCGCGGAATGGGTTCTAGGAGATATCTGTGTTTCACAACTAGCCTGCTGGTTGGATCCAGCACAGGTCTAGCTGCAAGGTTGGATGGCATCGGAGCACTCTGGCACTTCCTCTTCAGCTCCGCTTTGTGAGCAAAGAAGTCCTCCGCCATCGCGTTGCCCAATGCAATAAGAAAGTCCCCCAGTCTGATTGTTCTTCCAGTCTTCTTTTCAGTGAGGATCTTTGCTTGAACCAGGGAGATGGTATAGAGATTGCATGAAAGAGTTACTTCCACCATTTCATGGTCCTGCAACGCAAGGCTGGTTTGCCATCATCTGATCACTTTGATCAACTCCTTCCATGTTCAGAGTATAGTCGATCCAGAACTGCTCATGGCTTCTCTCTCTTTCTTGAATGCTCTTGTTCAAACAAGCTGAGTGGCCCTTGGGTCATGAACAGGGGTCAAAATGTTTACATTCTTTTTGTCCAGCCATCTCACGACACCCAAGTCCTCCTTTCAGCCGATAATCCATTTGACCTCTGACGAGTCTCAGCCGTGAGGCCTTTTGGCATGCCAACCTGATTGTGGTGGACAGTGCCGACTGACATTGTTCCGTGGTTAAGAAGATCGTCGGCCAAGGCTGGGCAGGTGTAATAGTTGTCAGTGTGTGATTGGTACTTGTCCTTCATGTAGACTCTGAAACGAAGGCTGCCGCGCCATGGGCAAAGTGCGTCGTCGATGCTGACTTTTTTCTGCGGAGTGTAAAGTGATAGTAAAACGACTTAGAAATGATCGTAGACTAGTTGGATTTTGTGCAGTGGTTGATGTCCTGGCTGGTCACGGGGAATGTATGTGTTGTCACTTAGAAGGGGAAAGGACATGATGAATGATGGCATTACTCTTGATAATCGAGTACTTGCAGCTCATTTCAGACACTGCAATACTCTGGCTATAGCTCCATGCAATTAGTGTGTGAGCCATGCTGATAGTCTGGCTATAGCTCCATGCAATTAGTGTGTGAGCCATGCTGATAGTCGTACTATTAAAAAATCGCAAATTTGGTCCCGATGATGTTCGGGGTCAGGGGTCGATCAAGGGTGGATTTCATGATCCCGATCGGGATTGGGACCAGGATTCAGTTGGAATTATCTGATGAGTTTAGTAAGGGGTATCTCCGATACCTTCGGGTGTGTGTGTGCGCCCATGGACAAGGCACAGGTCTGTAGATTTTCAATTACTGAATTGAATTCAATTGATTTTCACTTTCTACTAAAAAGTAAAAAGTTCTCATTGGAAAAATATTTGTAAACTTGTGGTTTTGCAAGTGTTTTGAGATTAAAATGGAATTTTGTTTTATCTTTTGGGTAAGCTTCTTACTCATAGTTTGTTCAAGGCAATACTTTTCAATGTTTATAATATAAAAAATATGTTTGGCACTTGTTATTCTTTAATGTTCTCTAAGATGTGCATCTCAATGTTCTGAACTTAATAAATTTAAATGAGAATAGTCCTTGAATTTCAGTTTTAGTGAACCAAAGTTTCCTTCATAGGCATACTCTTGAAGCATATGGTCTAGGGATGACATATAAGAGTTGAAAATGGTTCTAAAATGAAAAAAATGAAAATCGTGCGTTGAGTCCATGATTATGACTGTTGGTTGAATGATTTTAATTTGGGAACTCCAGCGAGAGGAACACATCAGTTGATGGAAAGTATCTTGCCTCTGAAAATTTAGCCTCACTGCCTGTTTCTCATGGAGTAGGCTGGTGTGTGTGTGTTGGAGTTTGCCAGTTCATTGCCTCCTTTAGTTGTTAACGTTGTATCCCCAAAGAAAGAGTAAAATATTACTACGAGGGTAAAAGCTTTGTTCCTCACGGAATGATTGATCTTTGACACAAGAAGGGATAGCTCTACACTGTGTTGTGCATGAAATTATAATTTTCAATTTTTGTGAATTTTTGGTCCGCAGCGCTGTTCGTAAGAAGTTCCCAAAGGTGGTCAAGCTGGTAAGTTTTAACCCTTTCATGCGTAATTAGTCATTGATTTTTCAGCTGTATAAGTTATAAGACCCCATTTCGGATGCCCAGCACCTGCTGACTACATCTGATCGTCCCTTCCCCAGTAAATCTTTTATAGATCTTTAGTACCGAAAACTCTCGCACAATTCACTCCTGTTCGTTTCTACCCTTATTTTCTTGTATAACATTGTTTATCATCCCTGCTTCTCTTCACGCATCGTTTGTCTTTGAGTACCTGGTAACTGTCTAGTGATTGGTTGGTTTCAGATGGATCTTGTCCTCGGCCACTCCCATGTCTGTGTCCAGTAACAAGTCGGGAGGTTTGGGTCTCTCGCTCTACCCCAAAACACATGGCCCCTGTTACACACCGTACATGATTGGGTCATATAAGGGAGCGGTAAGCTGCGGTCGGCAGCCGACAGAGCTTATTTTGATGCTGGCCAAGAGTTTTATGCAGTGCACTGTAACCCCTGGAGTGCTAGCTTATCTTTAGCCCCTCCCAGCTCTGCAATAAACCACAGACCAGATCCTAGATTGGAGTGCATATCTACTCATTATAGCATAGTGTGCCCTTTCGTTTCGTGTCGATTCCTGTGAAAGGTGGGGGGGGGGGGGGGGGGGCC
>JAUEKS010376747.1:0-11120 GCA_031762815.1 Tylodina fungina | reverse complement strand
CTGAGAGGGACACGGCAATACTTGTGAAAATCAAATAAATCCTACTAAAGTCAATATGATGATGAAGGCACATTCGTAGATAGACACAAAAACAAGAACATCAAGGACGACTGGCCCACCACTGTGGGTTAGTTTGCGAGACATCATAGGGAGTGAAGTGCGACACTTCTACCCCCTTCCCCGTTCCCAAATCCCCCTCGCCTACTAGGGCAGTGATTGTACCTATTGTACTTATCAAGCTTCCGTCTGTTGGAGTGGAGACATAATCGCAGCTCTTGACATGAAATACGACATTCTTAGCTGATTTGTTGCGCGTGTGCGACACTTACACGCAGTACAGAGATTACTTTTATCTTACCAGGATCTCAAATTCGACATAATATCCCGAAACCACCACTCAACTTACTTAAATAACCCTGTTCCTCCAACCACCAACTCTTGCTGCATTCTTCTGTGCTTTTTCTAGCTGTTGTATTTGATGTCTTTGGTACGGGTCCCATACACAATAACCATATTCCAAAATAGGTTTTACAAGAGCTTTATAACCCTCTTCTTTAATGGGTTTTTGGACAGTGTGAGCTGTGTCGTTTAAAAAAAAAAGCGGGGGTGTTATTTGCCTTTTGCAAACGGCTTTATTTTGTTCTTTCCATTGACGTTTGTAATCAATAATTACTCCAAAGTATTTGGCATGATTTGCTTCAGATAAAATTTTGGTGTGGATATAATATTATGTTTTAACAGGTTTACGTTCGTTTGTGATTCTTAATACGTGACATTGTTTCTGGGTGGAATTCCATTTTCCAATTTTCTTCCCATTTTTGGAGAGTATCTAAGTCTTTTGGAGGGTGTTGCCCTCAGGTACTCAAATACAATATTATTTTCTCCGGACACCGCGACCCTCCTCCCTCCCTGAACCTCATCTCACCTCCAATCCCCAAACTCCTCACACATACAGAAACAGCTGAGTAACAAGTGCATGTGTTGTAGCTGTCGTTTTCCGTAAACCTCGAAGTCAGAGTACATGGTTGAAGATTAACTAACTTTCTTGGAATGCAACCTGACTCAATGAACCGAATCACACGAGACTGACGCCCAACACAGCAGGCAAGGGTCTTATATTATGTGGTTAATGGCCCCAGGCCATGTCCGAGATTGGACACAGGCTGAAAAGTCACTTGGCTTAAAAATGGGGGAAGGGCAGGGGCTTGTTCGAGTTAGCTATTAACGTGTTTCTGGGTCATTGACTTGCTCTGGGACATTGTCTGTCTCTGATACTGTCTGTCTGTCTATGGGACATTTTGTCTTTTTGTTGGGCATTGTCTGCCTATGAAACATTGACTCTGGGACATTTTGTGCATTAGTTTGCGGTAAGCATATCTAAAGTTATATGGTGACACAATACTTTCACCAATAAAGCAGTAAATCACAATAATGTAATAATCCAAAGGAATGTGTGTAAATGATCCAAAAATTAATAATTCAAATGACAATTTGATGCAACAATGCTGCTTCTTCTCAGTTGTGAAACGAGAAAAGTTTGTAAACAAACCAAACGACTCATTCGCCGGTGTAACCATCCGAAAAATAGTGCACACTAAATGTGCCACTACCGTTAAGATTTCAAAAGTAATAAATATACAAGTTATTGTTTTAATTATTATATTGTAATGACAAATTATTATTTTAATCTTGTAAACATCAATTTTGTTTGAGATAATTATAATTGTAATAAGGTTAGATCACTACGCTTCTAGCTAGGCTAATTCTCGTCTGCGAATCAATGGCCTCTGCTGGCGGAGGCTGGAATTCGACTACGGTAGTCCTGTTGTATAGATGTCCTTGGCTCAAGATTATAATGAGGTCTCAACAACTGCAGACCTGTCCAGACTGTCTGGCCAATGTGCCCCCAACAAAGCATAAGACAATGAAACAAAAAACCAGCTAATGTTTACACATTCATATAGCCTCACTTATACTTAAGGTTTGCACCCACTGTGATATCTATAATATGGATGAAATGTATGATTTTCTTGTGTTTCACAAATATGTGTATGCATAATGTAATGATTCCATGAGTTTTGGTGGATGGAATGATATCATTCCATGAAGTGTGATTCTGGTGTGCTGAGTGAACATTACGTAGAAGTCAACCATTTCAACTAATAATATTTAAGACTCCAAAACTCAAAAGAGAAATATCAAATGAAGATGAAGTCAAGTTAGTATTGGAGTGTAACCTATTATTGATACCGTATATGAATTTCATTCCGAGACGGAGATTGTGTTCATTTTTAAATTTTAAAATTACGACCTTTGTTATGGTTCTTAAATTATAATATATATGTAAGCCTATGTTTCTCTTAGCCATATTTCATACACATGTATAATTTTTTCTGCGGGCGAGCACTATGTGAGTTGTTCAAAATATATGACTGGAAATGCTGTTAATGAAATATATTGGACTCTGTGGGTAGGATTATTAGATGGAAAAAATTACCTTGATAGAAGCAGCCGGTGGAAAAGGGGAATCCTCATGTGACCGGGTCAGTTTACTGGGAGATGCGCGTTGGCGGACCGACAACTAAAATACGCCGTGCCAAACTTTCAGATAGCAGCTACAATCCTACATAGATATCTTAAATGTAGATGTAAGTGGGCTGTTGAGAAATTCATCAAATTATTAAAATATTTATTTAAAAAATGCATTATCCACTGCATGTCCCTTGGCTCATTGTTTGCTTCAACTATCTTATGGCTGATAGTGGCAATGGTGACTCAGTTGCCAACACTTGACCCCCCCTGTCTTGAAAGTGAGAGGGACATCACCACTGTTTAAGCTGTGCCCTTTAGCTCTCAAGGACTATCCCGCCCACAAGTGATAAATTGCCCTGAGCCATGGGTACTTGGGTATCCGGTGACAGTTTCGCGCCTCAGTGCTTTCCAGATTTGTGATTTTTACATTTTATATACTAAATTCAAACACTTGTACTTAAAATATTATGTGACATACACACATGAAAAAAATATATTTATAGTTTAATGGTTGAATTTCTACTGATATTAATTTCAAAACAAACAACAAAAAACTTCATGGTAAAATATGTGTATAATCAAGCATTCATAAATTAATTATTAAATTAATCATGTAACACTTATAGGAATTTTTAGGCAAATTCTATAACAGCTCATACTTATTTTATCCAAATCTTTATTATTTCCATTTTTTTCCAAACTGGTGTACTTAAAAATACAGGAGACAAAAACAATACATCAGTTCATTTTTATTTTGCTTAATTTGCTTAATTACTTTTTAAAAAAGAAAGAAGTATATAGCCTCTGTAGGAGATGAGAGAAAACAAAGAAAAAATGAAGAATGGAACAATAGTTAGATCCTAGTGGATGTTACTAGCAATTGCAATGTATTACAAATAAATTTCAATAACTGAAAGGAGATTTTCACGCACACTATTATTATCACTGTATTACAAAGTGACAATGAAAAATACCCTATGACTTTTGAAAACAAATCTAGTTCATTTAATTTTAAGGACACCAAAAGACTAATTATGCCATTTTTAAGATAAATAAATGATCTAGAGCTGTACAGTTTCTAAACTTCCCTCAAAAATGTAATAGATGCAATATTTACTTTTGAATTGACAAACAAAGTATTCATGAATATATATCCATCTCATTTACCTTCCATTATCTTGTAAAAGAACAGGAATCAATCAGTGAAAATTGTTGATGCTGGTAGATCTATGAATTTATTACACACCAGAACTCTTTTCAAATCTGAAGGCAAATGCTGAAGCCAGCAAATGTAGAAATAAATTTAGGAAAAATTGTAGAGATTAAAGTTAGAAAGTGAAAACTTTCCCTGTTCTACTTGAGTGGCTGGGAGAGCTGGTGAAAGGGCTGAGGCAGAGCCATGAACAATTCTATAGTGAATAGGCAGCAGACCACTGGACTTGGGCTCAGGACAGACCATTGTTTAACTAAAAAGCACAATTTTGAGAGAAATAAACAGCCGTGGGCAATTCTTTGTGTGTGTGTGTGAGTAAAAAAATTGTTCATCAAGATTGAAGTGAATCCACTCAACATTTGTTCATCTTTTTACGTTAGCCAATAACCAACCATTCATTCTTGAGAAAAACGAAAGTTGTAATATTCGATTAATACTTCCCCACAACTCATGATTATGTTTTTTGACATGTTGTGACTGTGATTAGAAAAATCAATGATTTAATTTACATCAATAGTATTGAATGCCGCTACAATTCGATGTTATAATTCATTAATAGAAATATCTTGTTTTTCTTGAATGTTTGCTTTTGCATTGTCTCAGCTTATTTTAAAACAAATTTTGTTCCAGAAATATTTAAGTAATCGCAATATAAATGAAGATCAAATCGATGACGAAGTGACCAGATTCAAAGAGGAGAGGAAGAAAAAGGTGACAGAAGAAAAGAAAGAAGTGCAAGAAGCCCTTGAGATGGCTAGGCTTAACAGGCAATCCCGAGCTTCTGATGATGATGAAAATGGATGTACTATTTCTGATGAGGAGGATGATCAAGACTCGAGTAGAGTTGGCCGAGGAAGAGGAAGAGGAAGACCAAGAGGCAGAGGCAGAAGAGCAGAAGGAGGCATTGATAGTGGTAATTTTTCTTTCCTGTTTTCATATAATCTGAATATGTTTTATTGAAAATTCACAGGTTTATAATGATTGGCATTAGCATTATTGCGTAGAGACTTTGGTGACTTAGTTTGATTAATGGCTGGTCTATTGCATTATCTCATAATGTTTATGGCGAGCTAACAGCATAACTAAAGCATTTCAAATTTTAGTGAAAAACTTGGTGTGATGTCTTAGTTAAAAAAAACACAAGAAAAACAAAACAAAAAGTCCACAACATTTACATCGTTGATTCAAGTCTCTAAACTAGTGAGTCCAATCTCTAAATATGAAAGTCCATTGTTTATTAAATTTAAGTGTTAAATTCAATAAACATTTTACTGAAGTGTTGGGTTTCACGCAAATACTATTTTGAAGTAGTTTAAACACATTTTGAGCCAGATTGTACGAGGATGATTAGTTTTTTTTTTTCCATCTCCTGTGAAGTAGCCCAATTCAGACTTAAGAGTTTAGAGACATGAACCAACAACATGCTTTACATCATATGTTTCAAGTTAATTCTGATCACTCTTTACAGCATCTAGCACAACTTCACCATCAACAAGGGGAGGCCGCGGGTCTCGTGGAAAGCGAGGCGCTAGGGGTTCCAAATCTATGGGTACCGTGGAAAGCAGTCAGTCTGGGGATCTCAGAGATATGTTCTCATCATCCAGGACAAGGAAAACAATTAAGTAAGTCACGTAGTGCAATATCTTCCTTCCAATCTCATTCAGCCATGCAGCTAATTGGATATAATGTATGTAAAGCAGTTATAGAATATGGACATTTGTATCGTTCTAGCAGAGATTTAGAACAAAAAAATCAAATGGATGATGTAGAAAGTGATGTGTCAATTAAAATGTACCTCATTTCCAGAAAGACAAACTGAAGTGTACTCACTATAACTAAAAAGGATAAATGTAAGCTAACTAAAGAGTTGTAAAATTCTTTTTTTTAACTGAAAGAGAAGATCTAATGTTGTGGGATAGTCTAGATGAGATAGAAAGTGTGTACATGAATTTTAGCTCCTCGTGTAGTTGTTTCTGTCACATATCAGTGTCATTGTCTGAGTAGATGAAAGGTCTAAAGATCTCCTTCGTAGCTTTTCACTCTGTGTCTTCCACCATTAATTCTAAGGGACAGCTCTTAATATGGAGTAGTATCACTCTTAGCCTTAGCACTACTACCACACCCACGGCTCACTCTCTTCTGCACATTGCCACTCGACAACAGCATTATATTGTTTTCCCTTTATATTTTCGCTACATCTATTTTGGGTAACTATTTACCGCGGAACCCGGAAGCCCCCAAAACCCCCGGGAGTTTCGCGAAACTCCGCGGCGAAACCCCCTTAATCGCACTTTAGCCTAGATCCTACTTATTGAATGACAGACTACTAATAATAGTAATATATAAAAGAATACATTTTTTTGTACTGAGTTATTTTTTTTTTACTGGGGGGTATTTTTTCTTTATTCTTCTACTTTCACTTTCACGACTACTTTTGTACCACATGTAAACATACATACCCACACATCCACACGCGTCCATCCACACTTGAGCCTGTGTGTGTTAGTGTGTGGGTGAGTGTGTGTGTGTTTGTCTGTATGGGTCTGAATGTTTGTGTATATCTGTGTGTGTATGTTTGTGTTAGTGTGTGTTAGTGTGTGAGTGAGTGAGTGTGTGTGTCTGTCTGTGTGTCTGTCTGTGTGTCTGTCTGTGTGTGTATGCGTGTGTGTGTGTGTGTGTATGTAGGTGTGTGTGTCTATCTCTGTATGTGTGTGTGTGTGTCTGTGTGTTGGGCACTTCATGAATTCACAAATGAAAAGTAAGAAACACTGGTTTATTGACTTTTTATAAAATATGCAAAACATAATGTAGTGGTAGTATGTCAATAGCACTTTTTAGCAGAATTTGGCATATCATAAACTAATCAATGACAATATGGGATTTTTCAATGTAAATTGCATCAATGAGAGTAGGCCTATCAAATTTACAAAGAAAAAAGCAATCACCAGAAACATTTTTAAATGCATTACAAAATATGCACTTATTTATTTGTTAGCAGTGATGCTGACTGTTCTTGTAGCACAGCATGAGGAACCAGAAGTCAGTATCGACTCCATACAAACAAGTAGAAGGAGGCCTATCATCATTAAATACGGGTACAAGGAAAACATTCACTTCATTATCTGCATCATAAAAACAAAATATGAAAACCCACACACACACATACAAATTAAATAACAAATCAACAAACAAAAAACAAACAAACCAAAAAAATTACTCCCAAGAATAATTGTCAACATAAAGAGTTTACGTAGAGGTTGGCCTATCAATATATACAGAAATGTCATTCTAGTAATATTAGTAAGCAAACTACTATAAAAAATGTACAATAGTAATCATCCATAAACTTTAGGAAACTTTACAGGGCTAACATGAATCATAAAAAATGCACAAAAACATTGTCAATATCATTAAAAAGTAGGAATATTAGTTGACCCCCTTCAATCATAACTGATTGCAGATCAAAAACCTGAAAATTAAAAAAAGTTATCAAACTTATACACAATAATAATTATTTAATATAGCTAGTGTGTAGCAGCTAGTCAACTATCCCGCATGGAGCGGTTGTTGTTTTAGCGGCTCATTTTCTCTTCACTTGGCCAGATTTCTTGCCACAGTGTTTTAGCTCCGTCACCGTCCTCGTGCCATCAGTGGAGCTGACAACGTCTACATCTTTGACTGTTGTCAGGAAGCGACGATAGTGGCGCTGTTTCTGGGTGTCATTTATCATGAACCAGGTGTCTGGCTGCACATTGAATCGCCAGAACTCATTGCATAGTTCATACTCGCCTGATCCAAAGAACGATCGCTGGACTTCACGGTACTGGGCTTTGACCACACCCTGAAGCTTTTCAATCAGATCCACAAGCTTCAACGATTTCAAAGAGACTGCTTGTTTAAGCACGTGGTTTATGCTTTCAGAGTTGTTGTTTGTCCACTTGTCTTGTCGATGGAGTCTTGGGCATTGTAGAGCTTGGAGATTCTGTATCAGCGGAGGCAACACAAACTTCAGCAGGTACCCTCTAGTTTCATCAGACATGCCCTCAACCAGGAAATCCATGTTGTCTGAGAAATCTATGTGGTCTGAAGCAGTTTGCAAGAGACCATGAAGGCCAAACACCTTCTTTACTATTTCGTTTCATTGACAGCGTGTTATTACCTCTCTATCTGCTAGGAAGGACTTGAGGTTGTTTTCTAGACGACGTGTGCATGACTCCCTCATGCTGTTTGGAAACACTCTGGCAATTGCTTTGGTGAGGGCCGCTTCTTCACCTTTTCCAAATTTGGATATGTGATGGCGTCGTATAGCTTTCCAGCACTGTGGTGACAAAACAAGAAGAACGTGTCAACATCTAAGTTGCCGTGTAGCAGCAACAGGCCAATGAACAGTGGGTGAGCAACTGTGGTGCGCCTCTTCGGTAATAAGTTTTTGAATGTTGTCACGTTACGTGGACATTTGGCAAATTGAAGGTGTTGTCAATGCCAAGTACCGTAGACTCTGCAGAATAAGTGGGCAGCAAAACCGTCTGATGTCATCTGTCTGCTCAACAGTGTAGAGGATGACACAGGTACCTTCTTGGGCTGGTGCACTACTTGCTTCACGAACGGTGTAGTCTGCTGAGGTCCTTCCACCCCTGTTATTTTGGTCTGCAAAGTTTGCTTTGTGTGCTGTGCCGGTCACAACCTGATCAGCCTTCAGTGACCTCTGCTTGGCATTATGGACCTGCATTACATTTATAGGTCCATCCATCATGTCAAAAGAATTGTAGATGTTTGTTGGTCCTTTCTGTTTTACGTCCTTCATTATCTGCTCCATCACCTTAGGTTTCAGTCTGACGTAGCTGCCTGGATTGCCAGTTGTTCCTCCGATGTGGCTTGAGAGGAGGACACTTTCCCAAGTATTCATGACATGCACAATGTACTGCCTGTTCACTTTCAAGCCAAGACTTTTGCATCTGGTATTGTATGTTTGGTATAATATCGACGGAGGATCAGTATCTCTCCAGAGTTAGGCTGTGGCTCGAGAGGGATGTAGTAGCGTTTATTTTTGTGGCCTGGTTATCTCCTGTCAATGTAGTATTCTCCCTCTTTAAGCACAATCTTTTTCATATTTTTCTTCATGAAAAGGGATTTGTTGGAGGAGCAGCTACCCATGATTGTCTATCATCCCAAAACTGTGACAGTTTTCCATTGGCTCGCCTGTTTATGTTGTCCTCATTGTCTACAACAAAAACACATTTTCTTTCTTTCCGCTCGGAATTTCTGTTAGTGTTTCTGTCATGACTGTAGTCAGGAGGACCTTGATCAAATCTTCCAAGTCCAAGAATTTACCATTTGGAAGCACTTGTCCCTTGCAGATGACCCCATCATCCGTGTCTTCCCTGACTCCATCATCCGTGTCTTCCCTGACACCATGATCCATGTCTTCCCTGACTCCATCATCCGTGTCTTCCCTGAGTCCATGATCCATGTCTTCCCTGACTCCATCATCCGTGTCTTCCCTGACGCCATGATCCATGTCTTCCCTGACTCCATCATCCGAGTCTTCCCTGACTCCATCTTCTGTGTCTTCCCTGACTCCATCATCCGTGTCTTCCAGGCTCCATCATCCGAGTCTTCCCTGACTCCATCATCCGTGTCTTCCCTGACTCCACATGCGTGTCCTCACTGAAAACCGGAACAAAGTGATTCGGAGTCCAAATTTTCCTGTCTTGTTTGTGCTGGGGGTTGGTCCACAGAAGTTGTATTTCATCATGAAAGAACTTCTTCCAAACGTGGCATTTAGTATTTTCACCACCTTATCTTTTGGCCCATTTTCTGCAGGATACAGACTTTTTATCCGGACCCCGATGACTTGAGTCAGTGCCATTATGTTTCAGGCTCTGGAATACTGCCCTGAGACGGCAAATGTCACAGTGGCTTCCTTGTGGTTAGGACCGACTATGAAAATCTCTTTCTGCTTTGGATGGGCCTCTCTCACCTGGGCAGGATGTAGAACCATCTGCAATGCACATTGATATCTTAACTCTGAACTGAGTATTTCACTGCCAATGAGGACAATTGAAACCACATTAAATAAACACTTTCCATCACTCGTGAAAACCCTTGTTGGGCCTGTTAAGGCGTATAGTTTGTGCATAAAAAATTTAGAGTTATTGTCGATTCGAAGATGATTGAAATCTTGCAATGCTTGATGCCACCCTTCCCTGACCTTGTCGATGAGTAACACTTCCCTTAGTGCAATTTTGTTGAGCTCATCAAGCACCTCTCCGGCTGCCTGAAAGCATATACAATGGAATGTGTTAATTTGTGATGACACATCTTAGTTACATGTGTGTATATTAAGAAAAAAAAAATCGTCCGAGAAATGTGCCTTGAGGTACAACTGATTTAACTAGAATTTTAGTAGATTCAGTGCCTTCAATAATTACTGATTGAGTTCTATAGGTTAAATATGATTTGATTCAGTTTTAGGGTTTATCTGATATTCCATATGACTCTAATTTTATTAAGAGACCATTGTGGTCTACTTTGTAAAAGGCTTTGGAAAAGTCGAAGAGTATAGATTCTATTTGGTTTTTGATATTGAGACAGTTGCTGAAATCACTCATAATTGTTATAAGTTGAGATTCACAGCTTCTTTTTTGTCTGGATCCATGTTGGATGTCATTAAGGGTGTTATGTTCTTCTAGGTGGTCCATTATGTTGCTGCAATATATATGTTCTAGTAGTTTACAGCTAACTGAAGTTAGTGATACAGTATATGCTCCGCAAATGCACGCACCTTGGGAGGAAGTCAAAGCGTGCACTTCTGCGAATTGTGCACTTGCGTGAAGCACCCTTAGGTTAGATGTGACGATGATGTCACATTAGTCATAACACGCTTAACACGCGAAGCGAAATTATTGCGTCTAACCAAGCCATTGGCTAACCTAGGCATAAACAATGCATCTTTTATCAATCCAATTTCAATGCCAATGATATGATCACGTCGTATCATATATAATGTGTGAGCTATTTTAGGATAGGCCACACTGGGAGCGAAGCGAGCGGGCCGAGGCGAAACGAGACAACCAAACACAGAGATGAGGTGAATAACCAGAGGCCTAGCCTAACACCAGCGAATGGAAACGAGGTGGAATTGTGCGGAGGGGCTCAAAAGGTCGGACCATTAATTTTCCTTTGTTCGTCGACGTTCACATCGCCAGCGGTACAGCCTGTGCCAGTAGGGTGCACAAGTGCAATCTTTTATACCTGCTGTGCTTTCTTTCATGCCCTAGAGTAGACCTAGATCTACACTTTCAGTGACGGACAAGGGTAAACAGTCGTTGCTGTTTTTACTCAGTATTTTAACTAAATACTTTGCTCGGCCAGC
>JAUEKS010376637.1:0-11120 GCA_031762815.1 Tylodina fungina | reverse complement strand
CTGGAAAGAATTATGACTGATGCACTTGAAGACCACAAGGGAACGGAGGCCAGGCAATAACAAATTTACGTTTCGCCGGCGATATTGATGACCTAGCAGGAACAGAAGAGTAGCTAGTTAGCTTAGTGGACCACCTTGATAAAACCTCTAGAGCCTATGGCATGCTGATCAGTGCAGAGAAGACCAAATTGATGGACAACAACACCAATGGCATCAACACTGATATAAGAGTGGATGGCCAAAAGCTGGAAACTGTCCACAGCTTTAAATACCTAGGAGCAATAGTGACAGATGAGGGATCTAAACCCGAATTGCTCTCCAGAATTGCACAGGCGACATCAGCACTCCAAAGACTTAGGTACATCTGGAACGATCGAAATATTGCGCTTGGCTCTAAGGTTAGACTAATGCGTACTCTGGTGATATCAGTACTTTTATATGCATGTGAATCGTGGACCTTAACAGCTGAGATAAAAAAGAGAATACAGACCACTGAGATGCGATACTTTCGAAGACTCTTAGGCATCTCCTACAAAGACCACATAACTAACGAAGAAGTCCACAACAGAATCAGACAGGTCATTGAATCATACGAAGATGTCATGAGATCACGAGGGCTTGTCAGGACATTCCTGCACCGTGCAAGGAGGGAGAAGGAGAGGCAGACAGAGGAAGAGATGGGAGGATAACATCGCAGAATGGACGGTCTTAGGTTGAGAGATACCATCAGGGGGGAAGAAAATCGAGAGGATTGGAGGATGTTGGTTGCCAGTTCACATGTGACGCCCCAACGATCCACAAAACTACAGGATGGATAGGATAGGATAGGATATATGGTCTTGGTGCTTGTATGTACGTATAAGAAGCACAGAGCTAGATTGTATGTGTTTGTGATGTGATGTCGGCGAAGATTGCACTCGCACACGTATGACATGTGGCTATTTATTTACAGGTTATGGCTACTGATCCGGACTATGATATGAACGGAAAAGTCGAGTACAAGGTTCAATCTTCATCCTCTCCCAAAATGTTTTATATTAGTCCTATAAGTGGAGACATAATTTTGAAAAGAGATCTCACGGCATCAGACGTCGGGAACCATACAGTCTATGTGCTGGCGCATGACTGTAGTCCTGTCTTATCGGAGAGAAGGTATGGAAACAAATAGGGGTGGGGGCGGGTTACTGGCCAATAAACTGGGACATGTGAGTGAGAACGGGGGAGGAAACTCCGGTGACAATAGTACGAAACCAGAGAAGCTGTGCTTCTATTATCACGATGGCCAAAGAGAGTCACTTTATTGATAATAGAACACGATTAGAGAGATGGTGCTTCTACTATCATGCTGATTAAGGAAAGATTATTTGTAAACAAACGAATGTGATATTCAAAATATAAAGAAAAGACATAGCATAATTATGGAAGAGGTGCAGTAGAATTGCTACTAGAAGGAACTTTATTTCATTACATTTGATTGGTAAATGGTGTTTTCTATCAAAGTAAGAAAAGAAAAAACGGAAGACATGGAGTGGAACAGATACAGATACACACTTCTCTCTGGTGAGTTGAGAAAAATAGTCCTTCGCGCACGCTTCACGGTTATTCGGCACCAGGATCTGTACCAATGCGAAGCTAATGTTGTCAGTCCCCAGACAGGGTGAAACTCTCGTCTGGCGAACGTTGTGAAATGGAATCTATGATCTGGGGTGTAGCTACATTCTTAATGTTCCATGGAATTCAAGCTAGCGAAGGCATGCACATCTATTCCACAACCAGTCCCAACAAAAGGGACTCCCATCCATTCCACAGCCAGTCCTAACAATAGGAACACCCATATTAATCAACCCAAACAATAGGAACACCCATCTATTCCACAACCAACCCCAACAATAGGAACACCCATCTATTCCACAGTCCACCCAACAATAGGAACACCCATCTATTCCACAGTCCACCCAACAAAAGGGACACCCATCTATTCGACAACTAACCCCAACAATAGGAACACCCATCTATTCCACAATCCACCCAACAATAAGGACATCCATTCATTCCACAACCAACCCCAACAATAAGGACATCCATCCATTCCACAACCAGCCCCAACAAAAGGAACACCCATCTATTCCACAATCCACCCAACAAAAGGGACACCCATCTATTCCACAACCAACCCCATCAAAAGGAACACCCATCTATTCCACGATCCACCCAACAAAAATGACACCCATCTATTCCACAACCAACCCCATCAAAAGGAACACCCATCTATTCCACGATCCACCCAACAAAAGGGACACCCATCTATTCAACAATCCACCCAACAATAGGAACACCCGTCTATTCCACAATCCACCCAACATAGGGACACCCATCTATTCAACAATCCACCCAACAATAGAGATTATAGCACAATAGAGCACATGATAATGTAACGCCTTTTAAAATAATGGTAATGCACCGTAAATTACAATGATGCTTTGGTACTTAGTCTGTTTGACTATTTGGAGAGGGAGGTCGGGGGAGGGGGGGGGTGTGAGTGGAGAAGGCCTAACACTACGAGAATGATTATGCTGATAATTGTTATAATGAGGAAGATAATGACAACAATGTTGATGATAATGATGATGATGATGATGATGATGATGATGATGATGATGATGATGATGATGATGATGATGATGATGATGATGATGATTGCGATGATGATAATGATGATGGTGATGATAATGATGGTGATGATAATGATACTGCTGATGCTGATAATGATGATGATCATGATGATGATGCTGATAATCATGAAGGCGATGATTACTCTAAATAAACTAAAAATTCAAAGGAAGAAGAAAAAATTTTGGTTCATGACCTGTACTTGATCACACTAGAACAATAGAACAAACAATAATTTCTGAGGTACCTTTCTAAGGGCAGACAATTGCGATTCCAGACTATCTGCTTTGGCCTTGGTGTCGTCAGACAATTTCTTGTGTTTGTCCAACTGCTGCTGCTGCGCTGAACCGGACCGCAGCAAACGGTTCCGTTCTTCCTCGGTGACCTTGGCTCTCTGCAACAATGTCCGTAGCTCCTCATCCTGCAGATTGGCCAGGAAAAAAATCGTCGAATGAGGAGAGCCAGTGGCCAAGGCAGTGGGACTTACACCTGACAAACCCAAAGGTTTGTGGTCTGAGTTCCTGACTTAGTATGTGGGTCGTTGTAGCAGATTCATAACATCAGTGCCCCAATTGGAGATGGGTTACAGATTAAGAGATTCCATAGCAGAAGAAGGAAAAGGAGAAGATGTCGTAATTATAACTTAAATTTTCTGTGGGATATTCTTCACAAGATCTTACTTTTTTATGATTTTCGTGGGCCAGGCGATCCAGTTCCTCCTGCATCACCCTCAGTTTGGCCTTGAGAAACCGAACAGTGGCCTCTGTTAAAGTAAAAGGTCACATGATATGACCATAATTTCCAACAAAATAGCACTGCGTGATAGCACGACATAATAAAAAATACAATATACCATCCATATTAAATTATAAATGCATTTAAAAAACTTTAAAATGGTTGACTATATAATAATAATAATAATAATAATAATAATAATAATAATAATAATAATAATAATAATAACAAAAATAAATTGGGTTTACATAGCGCCATTCTCAGAAATTAGTTCATTACGATGTACAATGGAATTAAAAACATTAAAATTCATGTACACTATAATTGCCAAATTCCGAATAGTGGTTTTTACAGAAATTATTTGAACAAATATTGTTTTTAAATACTTTTGAAAGAGGAAATGCTTCGTTCTGTTTGTATTATAACGACACTTACCGGATCCCATATCAGCAGCAGCTTGCGGAAGAATATCATCACCATCATCAACATCCTCATCATCAGACATGCCAGGGATGTGGGTGCGATCTCCCTCGACGTCCTCACCAAGTCTTGTTGACATATTGCTGAACTGCTGCTGCAATGAGGTCAAGAAGGTGTCATCTGGCACGGCCACATCGTCAGCAGCTGCTGGGTGAGCCCCGCCTTTCTTCTTCCTGCGGAGGACACAGAGATATCGTTTAAGGGAAAGTGAGCGGCAGGGCCAGTAACTCTGATGAGGCGCAGAAAACTGGCTTTTTTCACTATCTGCGCAGGATTTGCTGAGTGTAAACTCACTAAAAATAATAACAGATAGCATTTATATAATGCAATTCAGAGTTAATGCAGTTTCTAAACACTTTAAAACAGTGAACGGAGAAATTTGTGGAAGCCGGACAACTGCAACATAGTGGTAGATATAATAGTATACTTACATAAATTCCTGATGATGATAGTGATGAGGCTGAAGATGATGAATGAGGTTTAGGAGGATGATGATGATGATGATGATGATGATGATGATGACGACGATGATGATGGTGGTAGTGGTGGTGATGACGACAGCTATTATGATGATGTTGAAGATGATGAATGATGATGACGGTGATGATAATGGTGATGACGACATCAATAATGATGATGTTGATGATGATGAATAGGATGAGAATGATAATGATCATGATAATGGTGATGATGACAACAATAATTATGACTTTGAAGATGATGAGAGAGGATGAGGATGATTAATCATAATCCTACCCTCCAGATGGCGGGCGTGCACTGGAGCCAGTCTTTGACTGCGGCCTGGATGGGATTTCCTGGAAAAGAGTTTCCAAACATTTACCTAGTAGGCATTTAACTGCTAACGTATTTAACAAGTTCGAAGGTATGAAAATGCCAATAAATTGAAGATATCATGCAAATCCCAGTTAATACAGCTTCAAATCACTTTACAATAGTGGATGGATAAATCTGTGGAAGCCAGACAACAGCAACAACCTCAATAACGTGGGTAGATCTAGATGTATTAGATGGTACAGGGCGCAAGTTCAACAAGTTGGAAATATCATGAAACTACCGGTAGCTTCTCTCAGCAATAACATTAGAATCAACTAACCTTCTCCTGAATTGAGGGAATTCCATATGAGGACACACTATCGAATACACTCATAATCCAATAACACCCAGCACAGCAGACATATCATATACTGCTGTGCTTGCAACATTTCTAAATTTCAAAAGTCACAGGGCTTAAAAAGAAATATATATATATATATATATGAAATAAAAAGAATATAAAAAACCACATCAACTCCCGGAGACCAGTTTGTTGGCACAGACGGCTTATAAACAAAGAAGAAACAAAGCACCTCACAGTGGCTAGTGGTTGGCTAACGACAAGAACAGGATGGCGTACCTGCTTTTTCTTTGTCTTGTTCTTCTCTCCATATTCTTGATCCAATTCTCTGGGGAAATTTTGAAAGGGAACTAATATAAAGCTTATAGGTAAAGGTAATCCTATAACCTTTCGGTCGTAGGGGAATGAAGTGTTAGAGCCTTCATTGTTCTTGGGCCAGCATATTGAGGGTGGTGCCCATTTCCTCTCCCTCGCTGTCTTTACCGTCCCCAACCCTGAAGAGGATCAGGTACCTATTTACAGCTGGGGAGACTGGAGAGCGCATGGATGGCAGAGCAATGAATTGCCCTGCGAGCTGCACAGGAACCGAATCCCGGTTGCCAAGGTGAAGGGAAAGTGCTCTAACCGCTTAGCCAATCCAGCTCATAGGGCTTATACTTCTCTATAAAAGGTTAATGTATGATTTTTAAAGATGTTTTTACTTGCCATATGTGAAACCAGACAGTGTTGTGCATTACTCAATTTATTGAATCAAGTAAAAAGGTGTTTGACATTGGTGAAAACACAAGCCTGAAGACAGAGCAGTCACAAAGGATAAAATAAACGGATTGTTTGACAAAAATCCATAATAGTAAATCTTCATCACCAAAGCGAATTTCAGAAAAAGAATATAATTTACGTCAATGTGTAGTAAAGAAGTATATTTCATATAAATCTATTTTTAATCTATATCTATCTACATCTACATCTATTTCTATATTCATTGAAGTGAGTTTGAAAATAAGAATATTGAGGCCACAGCCTAAAAATAGCACACAGTCAATCTCTTAAGTATATCATAAAAAGAAAGGAGGCTAAACTCTCTTAACTTACTCTAAGAAATCTTCAGCGTTGATGTTGTCAAGCATACGAGACTTAGCTAACACATTCTCCTGCTGTTTCTGAGAACAAAAAACAGTTATGAACATATTTAAAATCTGAAAAGAATACGGCTAAGATGTATGAAAAGTGTCATCAATACACACCAAGCTCACATACTCCATGCCCACAACATCCCAAAACAACCCTTTAATATGATGTTTGGGCTTACAGGATGAGAATAATTTTTAAAAATGGGGAAAAAACACATACAAAGAAATAGTGCACATAAATTTAAATGTCAACACTTACAATAACCATGTCGGCTTCCTGAACCAACGATGATGTTTTTGCCTCTAACTCTGCATTCAGTCGCCTGATGGAAAGAGAGTCAGAGAGAGAGAGAAAGAGAGAGTAAGAACAGAAGCATCTCATCTCTCATCTTCTTTTATGTGCAGGAATGGTAAATCCTTGAAGACCATCAGCTTAGTCTTTGTAAAGAATTAAACTGAAACTTCATACCGGTATTATCAATGCTGGCTTGACCAGTGATATGTCGGTCGGTACTCTCGTCAGAATCTACATATTGAATTTCAAGGTGGCATTATGTATAATGTATTTGATTTTATCACTGCTGGCCAAAAATCAAGTATTTTTAACATTAAAATATAAAGATTCCCCCTTGTTATCCCCCATTTTTACAAAAATATTTTTAAGCTCTAGGGGGGCATGATTGAGTCAGTTTTTGAGCGTGGTGGCATTTTTGCTCAGTTTAACTGAGCTAGCCAGCCTACAGGAAGAAGGACAAGAAATCATGAAAAAAATAGAGACCATACTGTGTGATGGAAAGAAATAAAATATTATTAATGACATACTTGTATTCTTCCTCACGACTTAGAATATTTGAATGCTGGGGTCTTGTTCCCATGCCACTGCCAGATTCATTTCTTTGAAGAGATGTCGAATCACTCGTGTTGCTTCTCCGAGACAATTTGCCCTAGGAAATATAGAATGTACAAGAAGAATCAAAATGCAAAATACATAAAATGTATTAGACAACAGAGTGCAACAAAGGCATAAAAAATACAGAAGATGAATCAGAAAGAAAAGCAACCAACCACAATACTTGAAATAGATTTTTTGTCGTCAATTTTACCACATGTAATCTAGATCTTGATTTAGATTTTCTGTTTGTTCAATTTTGTCAGAGAAAGAGTGAGTAAGAATGAATGAACAGTAACAAGCTAAAACTGGATAATGAGAAAAATCAAATTATGCCTATTAAGAAGTCCCAAACATTTCTAGATATTTCCTCACTCCAAGTAAATATGAATGGTCATGTTATAAAGTCCCATAAAGTTACAAATCTTGGAGTTTGTCTTGCAACTTGTAACTTGTAATTTCAAGGATTTAGCCGTTCAGGCTTTCTAATCCCCTCGTATTACTTCAAGTCGGGCAACTTCGCCAAATGAAACACAGTGCCTCGTAAACATTGTGCTACTTGCTCATGGTTGGTTGCGAACTAATCACTAAGCGAGCTTAATGGTTGCTTTGACCAATCAGGGATGTGTTTATACCGCAAAACGTGTGGTTTAGTTTCGTATTTTATTAGATTCATGATGTTATATTGTTATTAGTGCCAACGGGGAAATTCGCCACCCATCCTTGAAATTCGCCATCTCATTTGGGGAAATTCGCTACCCCTTTTTCATCACGGTTTTTACTGCTTTTCTCACATTGTATGGCCTATTTTTTATTTTCTTTTTTTTTTGTTGCTTTTCTGTTGCTTTGCTTTTCTTAATTTTCAACTGTAACATTTTACAGCAAGATCATGAACAGAGATATAGAATCTAGATCTAAATCTATTAAGAAAACAAGGTACCATAGCTGATAACTGAACATACATGTAAAAATATGCATTATTATTAGTTAGCAAAAGTGAATTGTTAAACAAGGCCTAGTATTAATAGTAAACAAAGGGTAGGCTAGGCTTATTAATTTACAGAAAGAATCATAAGATGCAAGCTATCAAGTAAAAAATAGGTCTAGATCTAGACTGGAGAATTGTCCCGATAGGTTAGTAATTTCAAAAGAAACTCCTTGAAGAGTTAAATGCAGTAAAAGACAACAATATTATAAACAAGTGATATTTTAAGAGGTAAAAATATCAAATAGACAAGTACAACAGATGAATCAATAATAAATGAATGCATAGTTATGAGAAAATGGAGAGAGCAGAATTGCGTAGGACAGGGACATTGAAGATTCACGTGAAAGAGCGGGAATCATAGCGTCAGTTCCATCATAGACTACGATATTGACGTCGCACATAACCTTTGACCTTGATTGGTTTTGAAAGTAGAATCTTTTAAGGGTTCTTCTGATTGGTTGAAGGTAATGGTATCATCCTTGATTGGGGAAGATATTCCATTTTACTGGAAAGAGTATACAAGGGTGGTGAATTTCCCCGAATGGCGAAGTTACCCAACTCTACCCTACTGCTTCCGGGGTTAGAGGTAGTAGCAATTTATCAACTGGTATAATTAATTATTAGTGATTTTGGTCATTGTTGGGTATGTAATTACATAGGGGTTAATGGTGGTTATAAGGTAGTTCTGTAAGGATGAACAGTGAAGTGTAAATAGACTTAGTCATAAACATATTTTAAGTGGGACAATTCTATGTCAATACACTTTTTGAAGCTATTTATAGTTTCACACGACTTTGTGTTTTGGCTCAGTTTGTTCCAGTAGTTTCCAATTCTTATTGAAAAAAAATTATGACATAGATTTGTGAGAGTTCTTTTTTTTTGCATAGTTGTAGGTAACTATTTCTTGTCTGGTTATGGTCAATGGTAAATATGTGAATAAGCTTGACTCTGGCATGACAATGTCTTCTTCTTCTTCTTCCTCCAGTAAGTTGGATCACTCAATGACTGAGTAGTTACTCCAACGCAAAGGCCTACTAAAATTGCGACTCAGCCACACGACCCTTTAAGTAAAAGTACAAATAAAAACAGGGAACAAAGGGTCAATGCATAGGCCATCACAATTAGTTTAAAAAGACTAGATCTAGGTGCTCAGTTGCTGCTTTTATATGGCCCAAAGAATAAAATCAGTAAAAAAATCGAGTGGGCGCCCGAAGGATTGACTAACAAATCCGGGAGTGGACCCCTGTAGGGTGACAAAACATGACAATACCAAAATGTCATCCAAACTCAGCTCCTTGTGTAAGCAGCTTTAATTTCAACTTCGGAAAATTGGTAGGCTACCATTTGGCAGATCTATCTCACATCTGATGTAACAAAGACTCTGATATCACCTCATGTCATTGTTATTAGATCTAGATCTAGATTCTAGGTCTAGAAACAATCTAGATCTAGATATCTAGACATCTAGATCTAGATCTCTAGATCTAGAGATAGAGTTTAGAGATCTTAGGTCTTGGGTCTTAGGTCTAAAACATCACAAGAGATCGAGGCCACTTTTGAGTTTGGAAATTGAGGAACTCATACCAATAGCGTTGAAACCGAAATGTGCGGCAAAATATATTAATTTTGGAAGTTATTCCATATGCCCCTGTTAATTTTACCTAAATTATCTGAAGACAATGAAGGTCCACAAGAGTGAAACACATTCCATACTTACCGAGTTTCCACGACTGTTAGAAGATCTCGGAGCTTCCGCCGCCATGTTTGTAAACAAATTGTTTCTATCGTGTAGGCGTACCTGTTTTGGGATGTCGGATATTATATTCAGAATCTGTTTTAGGTTGTCGTAAAAGTCTTGTTTATTAATTTGTTAGTTGGGGGTTGTTTTTTGTTGGGGTTTTTTTTGGCGTTATTATCTTGTTATCCGTTTTTTTTGTGTGTTTGCAATACATATGCCCCATCTAATAGCAATTTAGACCTTTTAGATCTAGATGTAGAGACTAGATGTTTAGATCTGTGCGGTGACATCTTAATTTATTATGACACGTATTTTTATATTCCTGCCATTTAACCCTCCCCCACCTCCCCTTTTTTCGCCGTTTTAAATCTCGAAACAAAATAAACAAAACAAAAACAAAACAACTGGATAATCTTCAGAGAAACAGAAGTCACGTACAAAATAAGAAATACGTCACCAGTTCTGTAAAGAACTTATCCCGCATAAGCAGGCAAGGAATTTACAACTTTGCAACATTTACTCCCTGGTGTCTCTCTTTCAATAGATATCCTGGTACAAGACCTTAAACACACAATTCAGTTCAGTATTTTCTGATCCATTAACAAATATCATATAAGACAATAACTCGTCAAACCATCCACATATGGAACCAATCAAAGTACAAAAATCTGGTGTACTAAAGCTATTACCGACTATCAAAGAGCACAAAGCAACAGGCCCAGATAATATTCCTGGGAAATTACTTAAAATGCGCGCATTAGAATTGGTTGATATTTATACAATTTTATTTCTAGCATCCCTCAATCAAAGTTAAGTACCAAATGACAGGAAAACAGCCAATATTATGCCACTGTTTAAAACAGGTGACAAATCAAAAGCAGAAAACTATAGACCAATATCATTAACCCCAATAACATGCAAATTACTAGAACATATCATACACAGTAACACCATGGACCACTTAGACAAACATAAATTATTATTGACATCCAACATGGTTTCAGACAAAACAGGAGCTGTGAATCCCAATTAAGTACAGCAATAAATGATTTTAGCAATTGCTTAAAGAACAGAGGACAAACAGATGCTATTCTCCTGGACTTCTCCACGGCTTTTGATAAGGTGGATCATAATGGCCTTATCTTAAAACTTAGAAATTGTGACATTCAAAGTTATCTTCTAGGGTGGACTAAGTCATTTCTTATAGATAGAACTCAAAAAGTCATAGTTGAAGGTAAGGAATCAAGTCTGAAACCTGTATTATCAGGCGTCCCACACGGTACTGTGTTGGGACCATTATTTTTCCTGGTATACATAAATGACATTAATAAAGGCTTAACACCAGGTACAACACT
>JAUEKS010376526.1:0-10000 GCA_031762815.1 Tylodina fungina | reverse complement strand
TCTGTCTCTCCCAGTCCATGCCTACTCAAGATCTCTTCATAGCCTGTGGTTTTTTTTCTATTTTGCATTTGCATCTCCCATGATAATGTTCATATCTTTGTTATGGAGCATATGAGTTCTGTTTTGAAGTTTTTTTGTAGAAACTTATCTTTTATATACTCCTGCATCATTTGTTGGATTGTAGATGTGGACAACGTTTATTTTCATCTTTTTCTTGGTTGTGAAAGATGCCATGATAATTCGAGATCCATGCGCTTCCCATCCTCTATGCAATTTTATTTAACATTAATGCAGCTCCTTTTGTGTGAGATGTTTTCTCTATGATGTGTCCAGAGTAGATAATTGGTTCTCCTCAAATTAAGTATTTCTGTGCTGACATGATTCACTGGTTCTTGCTAATTTCCAATATGTGTGCAATCGGTATCTCAGCATTTCCATGACACACTGCGTCTAGATCGGCAGAATATGAACTTGAAAGATTGTGGAGAAAGGGCTTTTGCTTCAATTGGTCCTAGAATGGAATGCGTCTCCACTGAACATCCGTGAGGCTCCAACTTTGACTCAGTTTAAATGTCTGTTGAAAACCCATCTTTTTAAACAACCATACAGTGTTTAGTCTTAGCTTGGTTTTGCAGATGTCATCCTTTCTTCATACGTGGTTATATTTCATGGTCCTATCGGGAATGGTTTGATTGACTGAAAAAAAAATTTCGTTTGACGACTTCCCATGGCTCTTCATCATCAGGTTTCATGGACTCTGGAACAGAGGCTCTCTAGTCTCACAAGGGTTTGTGTTGAATATCTCTTGTTTGTGTTTTTGTAACAAATGTCTTTCTAGTTGGGAGAGTTTGCGGCATTGCCCCATGCCCAGCACCCAACCTGGAGAACCAAACAGGAGACCACATTTCGGGATCTCTCCTAATCTTGTCTGAGTTGCCTTTTATGACACACATGACAGACAGCATCAGACCTATTATTCTCATCGCCGGGTACTGCATGCTGGGTGACGATGAAGGGGACAGAGGAATTGATTCAATCAGAACATGGTCTAAGTAGTAAATCACCCAATTAGCTTAATTAAAAAAAAAATTAGCTTCAGTTATCAATTTTTTTTCTTCTTCATCAATGTATCAGGACAGAGAACTGATGATCAAAGTGTGACCAAGCCTTCAGTTGACTCAAAGAAGGCTAAAAGGCGTCCCTGGCGGTCCACAAAACAGGGACTAGAAGAACCGACTAAAGACGAAGAAGACAAGAGAACGGCTATTGTCACAACAAATCTAGTACCCTCAGAGGCTAATGACAGTGTTGAGTCTGAATTGGGTGAGTTCAGTTACTGGGTATCTGTTAATTGATGTAAACATGGTCTGAATTCAACAAAGGGATGTGTAAGCTGCTATTACATGAAGCATTTCATTTCCAAATGTTGTGAACAAAAGTAAAAACATGATTGTGTATTTGATCATAATGGATCTCTATTTAGAAATGTGTTTAAAATAGGATTTGTCCTACAGTAATGAGAAAGCCAATCAGTATGTCATTTTTTTGTGTAGTTGGTACCATAAGGGAAAGATTCTGTCAGCGAGACAACACAGTATAAAACACACTTCATTTCTGAGATAAATGCATATAAAATAAAATATATCATTTCAGGTATGCAATAATGCACTAGTCAGTTCAGAGACAAAGAGACACTGTGTGACACTTTTTGTTTCAGAAACGAACGCGTACATGAACAAACATGTTATTATGTTTTAAATACATACATAACATTGCCACTCCCTACCTGTCAGATCTTTTAAGTGTGCATACTCTCAAAAGCTGGATTGGCTAAGTGGTTAGCGCACTTTCCTTTCACCATGGAGACCGGGGTCCGATTTCCGTGCAGGGCAATTTATTGCACTCCCGTCCATGCATTCTCCAGTCTACCCAGCTGTAAATGGGTACCTGATCCTCTTCAGGGTTCGGTACGGTAAAGACAGCGAGGTAGAGGACTAGGCACCGCCCTCAATATGTTGGCCCAAAAACAATGAATGCTCTAACATTTCATTCCCCTACGACCGAAAGGTTATGGGACTACCTTTACCTTACTGTTCCCTCCCCCACTATGTGTGTCCGAGGTAAGAATTTATAGAAAATTAAACGGGAAGGGCCAGTCTGACACATTTTTATATATTTTTTCTTTTCAAATAAATATTCAGGATTCTAAATTGACTTCTTGTTTTAGCACTATATTAGCATAAATGCAAAAAATAAGTAAGAGGTAAATCCTACCAGTATACTGTCTGTGGGAAGCTGTTCATTGTGTAAAATTTCTGTAATATTTTATAACCTCAGGCACAAGACTATGACTGCCAATAAGACACCTGGAACCAGTACCATCACCCCGTCTCGATCCAAGTAAGTGGGAGCTTATCGTCACCATCAGTGTCGAAGTTGCTGTCCCTTTTCATCATCATCATTGTGCGCATGACCTCTTTCACGGTATAGGCCACAGGCTAGAGATTTTCTCTCACTCGTGTCTGGACAGTTTCACCATTTCATTCCAAGAGTACTCACTTTTCTTCTCGTGCTCAACCAGATATATCCTCCCAGAAATCCATGGCCTACCCGTCTTCCTTCTCCCCTCCGGATTCCATCTCAACACATGTTTGGTGGTGCTACTGCTTGGCTTTTCTTAGAGTATGTCCAATCCAACACCATCTTCTGCCAAATTCTTCTTCTATAGGTATCTTATTGTCCAGCCCCACAGATTCCTAAAGTTTGTCCGGCTACTGTATTGTGAGAATCCTCCTAATGCACCCATTAATGAAGATTCGTAGTTTATTCTTGTTGCTTTTTTGTGGTTGTCCAGGTTTCCGAACCATAGAATAAAATTTTTAAAATGTGAACTTTTATATAGCACAATATCCACTAAACTTGATCAAAGCGCTTTACAGGGGTCCCAAAGTCAACAGTATTGCTGAGGACAAACAAGCTGCCTGTTAGGCGATAGTACATTTTTTTAGGACAAAGACAACACTGTTTAACGCCCAGGTACTCATTTTACACACGAGTAGAGTGGAGAAATGTGAGTAAAGAGCCTTTCCTAAAGGCTCAACTTTGCACCGTCACTGATGGGATTCGAACCCACAGCCTCACGGTTGCGAGCCGAATGTCTAACTTCTAGACCACAAAGCTGCACTACCAGTAGCCCTGCCTTCAAATTTGAGTTGAACAATTATATCTTTATCCTTTCCCTCATATATTGACTGGAATCAACCGAAACGGAAGGGCACACTTTGCTATAATGGGTAGATATGTATATGTACACCAATTTAGGATATGGTCTTTGGGCAAATCACAGAGCTTGGTTGGGCTAAAGATGAGCTAGTGCTTCAGAGGTTGCTTTGCATTGCACAACACCTTTGGCCAGTTTTGAGATAAACTCTGCAGGCTGCCGACCATGGCTCACCATTCCTATGTACGACACTATCTAATATACACATGTGAAAATGCATGTGTCACATGGGCCATGTGTTTTTGGGTTATGGGGGATTTCCAAGCTACCTGACTTCCTACTATGCAGACCTGGGAAAGGCTGATGGCAAGGTCCATTTCAAGCCAACCAATTGTAGTCAACGATGATCAGCGTGGGATGAGATGTTGTTGATGATGAATCATTTTGTGCAAGAAAAGAGGGGTAGAATCAAACAGGAGTAAATTGGGGCAGGCTTTTTTGGTACTTAAGATCTTTCAAGATTTATGAAGGAATGGAAGATCAAATGTTACCAATAGGAACTGGTTGTCTGAAAAGTAGTGTTGGGGTTTAACCCGATCTTTCTCTAACCTTATGGTTAATCGAGCGGCGGCGTCTCTATGTTCACAGGTGTCCGCTGACATCTGACGTCACTTCTAAAAAAGCAGGGCTTGGCGGATTTCTCATTTTTTAGGCTAGACTTCCTGGCCTCGGCACTACTCTGAGCCTATTGTCTCGAGCACGATTCATGACTCGCGCAGTCTAGCCTTGGATTGAGAAAAGAGGGGTGTGGGTGGGATGGGGAGGAAGGGGAAGGGTGCCCACCCAATACACACGCATGCACACAAAACAAAACACACCATGCAAGTGTAGATCTCCCTTCGTCTCGACATCCTAGGCCTAGAAGGATCACCACACGCCCATCGAGTCTAAAAATAAATAGATAGGCTAGAATATCTAGGCTAGTGCAGACTGCAGGCGATGAGATTCTATTATGCCAGCAAGGCACTTCAAAGCAGTGGCAGCATTGGCGGGGTTTGAGACAATCTCGTCTTTGCGACCGCCGTCCGCATGCGTGATGTCCGTAGATCCTTTTCCAGTGGGCTGTTTTGTGGACACTGAGACTGAATTGATCAGTGACCCGGCACTACGGAAAAAGAGTCTTATACAGGTCAAAATCAGTCTCTTACTATGTGGGATAGGGTTAATGTGTGAGCAGATTTTCCTTGCCTTCCATATTTTCTGTAATTGATTAAAAATGTTCTTGCTTTGGCATTTTTGCTTTGCATTTGATGTCAGACGCTGTTCCTCCATGCTTGCCAAGCTATGTAAAGGACTCCACTTCTTCCAGGTCTGTCAGTCAGTGTGATGGGGCTGTCGGTGCCTGAATTTACTTTTGGAACTTTGGTTTTTCATTGTCCCATTTGAAAGGGCAGATACTTTGAGCCCTATAACGTATGCCCAGAGACACTACTTATTCACTCTACACTACATCCTCCACATTCAAGTCTCTCTCTCTGTATGGTTTTATTCCGTGTTGCTTCTTTAGGTCTAGCTCTTGGTCTCTGCCTCTCGGTGTTTATATTAATAATCTGATCTAGTCATCACTATCTTTCCTATGTACATGCCTTCCCCATGCAACTTTTAATCATCTCTCATCGTTCTATATTATATATTATTCCATGTGAAGTTAGGTCCACCTCTTATTCTCAGTTTCTCAACTCTCTGTTCATAAATTTTCTCATCCACTCACCACCCTCCTTTATTCAGCTAGACAGAGTACCTTATCAATGGTGGAATGAGTGGCTAAGCGGCAGGGTTCTGCTTTAAAAATCCAAGGTTCCAAGTTCAGTTCCTGATCCAGACAAATCTTTTCTGGAGAAGAAAAAACACTCACTCCTGGATCCAATTTGGTAGCTGAAATCTGATGAAATTGAGAATTGCAAAAAACATAGGCATGCCCTGCTACTCAGATAAAATTTCAAAATGTCTTAACTCTGGAAGCTCTACCCACCCAATATTTTTTATATCTACATTGTTATTTCTGAATGTCATCCTTTTTTTTCTCTTCGAAGTGTATGATGCGCCTAACAGGCAGCACCTGCATCCATAACTCTCCATATGCCACTATTGTAATGATACAGAAACGCTTTATATTATTGATATTGCTATGTATTCCCATAACTTCTTTAAAAAACCCTCTCATTTCCTCATTTGTCTTATAGTCAGACAGTACCACTTCTGTTATTCACCCAAACCATTATCATCTGTACTCTATTTAATGCGCTGGCTGTTTGTTTTATTTCTCTTACTGTACATCAACCTCAAATCACATTTGCCATCTGGGCGGGAAAGAGATGACACAGCGATAACAGAAGTAACTGCATCATCGTGTCAGCTGGCATTATGTTTTTAGTGTGGGATTTGACTACTATCAAGTTGTTTGTTGCATGATAATTGTAAGCTAATTAAGCTAATAAACCTTCATCCTCCGCTTCCTTTCAGAAATGCAATTCAGCTTCAGGTGACTGGCTCAGGAAAAGCTGAACAAGAGGTAAAGAGGGATGACTGAGTTTGATACAAAAGCGTAGTGGATAACATCAATTATTCGTTCGAAAAAAAAAAGTTAACACATCATGATCCTTGAATTTGAACAATTTGTTTATTAGTTTGTATAGTTTTCAAGCTATTGTGATATAAGCTTTTGTCAAATGCAGCATGTGCATGTTATATGAAACCATTATTATAAGCTATTACTGGTATTATTAATAGAAAAGGAAAGCCAAAAAAGAATGATAATGGAATGTGGTTATTAACGAATGAGCACTGTTACACCCCTCCATGCCCCACTCCATTCCCGACCTCCCCCAATCGGATCACACAGTCTTTTTTTCTGTTTTTTTTTATTTATGCTTTCTGTTTTCTGCTGCCCACAGAAATTCATTGAATCATATACTCAAGCATTACTCAGGGCTAAGCAGTATGAAAGACGACTCGGCCAAGGAAAGGCAAGGAGACGAAGGAAAAAGCAAACTACTAGTGAGTTCATATAGGGTAGCCTGTCTGGTGGGCAAAACTGAAGCTCTGTTAAAAGCATCCGGATATTATTATAATGTGCTTTAAGCTTTCACACTTTACTGAGAATTGATGTGCGAGTGATAGGAGTTGGTGCTATGTTGAGGGAGAGAGGCACAACTTGTTTACAGATGTGCTGGCTTGTCTTGTGATGTTTCAGAAACTTGAATAAGGAGGACATTCTGTCTGTGTAGGCTGATGGCTGAGAGTCAAACTGTAGGCAGGCACAAATTTGGCTCAGCTTTTGTTAGTTTGGCTAAAATTTGAGATTGTGATTAGAGGTGTCTATTTCAGTGAAAAGGATAAAGAACTAGAAAGATTTATCCCATTTTGTCTGTTATCTGCAGAGTCCAATACCAAACGAAATCGTTTGGTCCAGGGAGTGTCTGAGGCTGAGGAAAACGAGCATGTGTCAGAGGAGGAGGCGCCGAGCAATGAGCGTGGAAAGGACAAGAAAGAACGTAGCTCGAAGCATGACTCCGAGGATAAAGGTTAACACTGCGTTAGAACATTAACATTTTTGTCCTTATCAAAAGGTGGCGCCTTATGTATGACCTGCTGTCTTTTTAAAAAGTTTTAGTATCAAAGATGACAATCTGTTCAAGATAAAGTACTGCACTAGCTGTCATTTAGGCTATTAAGACAAAAATTTTGCTGAGCATGAAAAAAATTTATTGTTCTGTAATTTGTCTAAGAACCTTTGTGCATGTAAAACAGCATGGGGCAGCAAACACACACGGATTGTGTGGAGTGGTGTGTATATATGCATCTAAAGGGGGTGGGGATTTTTTACTCACAAAAATTTAGATCCTGTCTATTTAGTGATATAATGCGCTTTGTCCAACCAGATTCAGCTGAAAAATCTGAAGGACCAGAAAGTGATTTAGTTTCGGCAGTGACTTCCTCAAATACTGCTGGCAATGGCAAGAACCCTGGGAAAGAGAATGGAGAAAAAGAGGATGAGAAAAGAGAGAAAAATAAAGAGGATGAAACTTCTGGTGCAAAGGATTCTGGAGATGCCAAACCTGCTGCAGAGCCCAAGCAGACGTCTCCACTTCCCACGCCCCCTCCCGTAGTCGAACCCAAGTATGATGTGATTGGCTTGCTGGAGAAAGGCCAGACACTGAGGTGAGCCTTGTGTGTGTGTAAGCATGTTAATGTGCATGCGTGTGAATATGTGTGAGAGTTGTGTTAGTATGCATGAGATACTATTATCCGTATTATGCAGGCCTCAGGGAATACATGACAGTACATGGTATTGGTATGTAAAATAATATGTTGAATGGCGTTTTGAGCCAAATTAAATTTTGCCCACACTGTTTCCTTTCATGTACCCACTCATAACCTTGACTTTTCCTGCCAATATCATGGCTATATTAATCTATGACTATGTGTATGTGTGCGTGCATGTATTTGGGGACATTAATCTCAAGTGATGATCGGCAAGAATTGCTCAAACCGAAAAATAGTTTCCAGAAAATGAAAACTGTTTTGACAATTAATGACATATCAATTGAAACAAGAAAACGGGTCCTTCAGTGTTACATTGAACCTATTTTGATGCATGGATGCGAGGATGGACAATTGCAAAGCAGATAGAAAAAAAGTTAAAGGCAACAGAGATGTGGTTTTTTAAGCAGAATGCTTCGTGTTTCATGGACAGTGAAAAAATCAAATGAAACTGTGATTAGGGAAGCAAACTCTAGAAGATCATTGATCAACAAAATTAGAAAATGACAATCAACTTTTTTCGGCCACATCATGAGAAGAATGAAACTGGAATATTTCGCATGGCTACTGGAAACTTTGCTTTGAGAGAAGACGAAGCAGAGGAAGACAATGACAAAAGATGACAGACAGCCTGGCAGTCTGGCTTGGCGCACAGAATTTTATTGACCTGACAGCAACGAAGGATCGAGATGTGTGGAGGGATATGATTGCCAACGCTACAGGTCTCGGCCCTTGATTGATTGATTGATTGATTATTATTATTATTATTTTTATTATTATTAGGTCCAACCACTTGCAACTATTTTGCATCCATGTACAAAAATATATTGTTCTTCTTTACTGATAACATGATATGGAAGATGCGTGACTTGGTGGCAAAGACAAATGTGTAGCTATTTAGCTACACAGCTACACTTGATTAATAACTCAAACACTGATTAGAATTTATTGATTTCTCTTGCATCTATCACTATACACACTTCAATGACAGATTAGTTTTAATCGTACTATAAGCATACAACTCACGTTATCACAAATACTATGGAAAGGAGATGTAAATGGTGATTTGAAATGTTTTGATTTATTCCAATACATTCAATATAGGCCTATGTCCGTTGTTGTATTCTAATACAAACTGATTCCTGTTTTCCAGCACTGTGTTCATGAAAGGAGTATTGATCTATTACTATGTAATGTGTCTATTGATCCCATTCCAGAGCACCTGGTAGTTACATTATACGTTCTGCACTCCGATCTACACCTGGTAGTTCTCAGCTTTGACTCAGCTGCACTCACGCATACTTCAATGACAAGATGAGTACATTCAACTATTTTTCATACGGGAGCAACTTGCTGCGAGAGAGGATTCTTATCCGAAACCCTTCTGCAGTATTTAGCTGTGTTGGAAAACTGAGTGTGAGTTTTAATAACTTCATTTATATATATCTAAGTCATCAAATCACCACATTTTTTAAATAATATTTGATTGTTTGAGGTTAGTTACTTCCCTTTGCATAATGCCATGGGGTCTCACATGATTGCTGAGTTTATTACATTTCTACTTCTTTACCATAAGGAAAAAAAAGACATGATTTATATCATGCAAAAATCCTTTTATTACAATCGTTTTAGAAAAAAAATTTGTAGAAGCAGAATCTGCCTTCACAATGAGTTTAGTAAGTATTGGACATCAATAACAACAGCATCGTTACAGTGGGTAGATATTTTGCTTGGGTGGCGGTGCACGCCTACTCTTCTTTTCGATTTTCAAATTCTTTTGATTTGTGTAATGTGCACAATGGACGGGAAACGCAGCAGGGGAAGATAACATGAAAAGATGATAGCTGGACTGGCTAAGTGGGTTACTTAAAGCAGAAAGAGTGACTGAAGCACTGAAAGTGTGAAAGCAGTGAGAGATTGAAAAGTGTGGAAGGACATGATCGCCAATGCTACACAGCATGGCACCTGATAGATAGAATGTACACAATGGACTTAGTTTATAACCCGTCTCCAGAATGTACACAATGGACTTAGTTTATAACCCGTCTCCAGAATGTACACAATGGACTTAGTTTATAACTCGTCTCTGATAAGGCTTTCTCCATACAGTCACATAGGTTTGTACTTGGTTTATTTCTGGATGGAAAAAGCACCATTGTGGCCATTAACTCATTGACATCCTTAAACTGATTTTTTTCGGGCTTGTACTGCAGAGCATTTTTACCCCTTAGGTTGCGTGCACACTGCCTAAAATTGTTCGACGGTTGACTGCAAGAAAAGCGGGCGAAAGGGTTTGCTTTGTCAGCAAACACTGTGTCGCGCACACTACCTTCTAGTTCACTTGCTATGCTTGTGGCAATTAACACTTTGTTAATTGTCGCAACGCCGCTCTGTATAATAAATAGGCCTATAGGTAGACCTAGATCTCGGCCCCTATGTTGTTTGTTATAGGGGAGT
>JAUEKS010376305.1:332-11131 GCA_031762815.1 Tylodina fungina | reverse complement strand
TCCAAGCTGGTGAAGGGCAGGAAGCACCAGGGGTTGCAAAATCTCGGCTTGGTAGCGGACACCATTCAAATTCCCATTCACGCTGTAGAGAGCCGTTCTGTGGCGTGTGTTTTTTGTTTTGAAACGTGTTTGAAACAGGGCGGCCCCGAGCACGGGGGTTAGTTAAATGAATGAATGAATGCCTTGAGTGTTACACCCCTTTTCAACTCATGAAGGTTATATCAGAGGTGGGACCCACGTTTTAATGTCCGTCTCCGATAGAACGTGACTCCACACGAGCCGTGGGACAGAGAAAACTGAAAAAAAACCCAAAAAAACCCAAAAAAATCTTGGATGAACCGTGGCTCGAACCCGCGACTTTTCGTCTTGGTCTTCTGAGGCCGATGGCTTAACCACTAAGCCACAGAGACCCCCGGGGATTAGTTAGCGGTGTGTAGGCGGTTCCGTATGGTCTGATCACTGACAACACTGTTGGAGGCATCTCTGAGGCGACGTCTGATGTTTACAGTTGTGGTTCTTTCTTGAAGGACCTGCCTCTCAATATATCGGTCCTCTCGTGCTGTCGTTATTCTCGGTCGACCAGAGCGTGGTTGTTCTTGCACTCTTCCTGTATTTTGAAAGCGTTATCTTAGTCTGATGATAACGGAGTGTGACACCCCAAGCCTCAATGCAACTCGTCGGATGATAACGCCTTCTTGGAGCCATCCAATTGCTCTTCCTCTATCCAGATCGCTAAGTTTTCGTTGTGGAGGCATACTGTTACATTGCGTTTATTTGCAATGATTGTTGCTTATAAAGACATTTGGGTGAGCATAGTTTATGTCCAAAAGCATATTCTAGCACGCTATTTATAAGCTCTTGCTCTAGCACGTGCTCCTCGAATTTCAAACGCTTCGGTAATCCACCTCCTTTCCAACAAAAAATGACAAGTCATGACATGTGTCTATCGAAGCGCAGAAGAATTGCGTGCCACAAAATAGCAGCTGCCGCATTCACTGTCAATTTGTGAGTATGATTAAAATTTTAATGGTTTGGACCAAAAAGGCTGTCCAATTGATTTTTGGCGATTGTTTAAAAAAGGTATTGCATTTTCAAAGTTGGTCCTTAACTTATTTTGAACAGTATATTATTGTAGGTTGGTATATGTATCTTTCATCTGTCACATCGGCGTACAATTCATCTGCACTTTTCCTGTTTATACAGCGTAGGTCTAGATCTATGTCTCGTTTGAAGCTTATGTCATTATGTTTTCAGTCCGTCGTCGAACCGTTCAAAGTGGACTGTGCACATTTATTGATCCTTAGTAAGAAACGCATTGACACCGCCGTAATTCATTAGCAAAATCTAAAACTTGGACGCCAAATTAGTACGAAACCATCCAACTTTGCACCAACTTGGTGATTCAATTTTCAATTTGATTTGAAAGTGTCATAAATATTTGAAGGAAAATGGGGCCGCAGTGGCCTCGCGGTATAGCGTTGGACTGCGAAAGGAGAAATACCGGGTTCGAGCCCCACAGGCTGCATGCATGTTTTTAAGCAAGAAAATGTACCCCTGTTGCTTTAATCAACCTGGTTGAAGATGAGTACAGCTCAGGATGGAAAGGCAGAAGAACTAGCATCCAAATAAAATCTGTCACTGACCGAAGTCAATAACGATAACAAAAACAATACATGTATTATAAAGGAACAACAACCAAGAGGTGGGCAGGCTGCTTTAAATATATCTTTAACCGTGCAGGTCAGAGCAACACACAGACCCAGTTCTACCCAACATTCCAGAAGAGGAAGTAAGAAGAGCAGTCAAGTCCAGTCCCAAGAGCAGGGCAGCAGATTAGATGGAATTACAACAGAAACTATCATCACAGTGATCGGAAAGACCGGCTTCAAATGGCTTTTCATCATATTTCAGAAAGCATAGGAAAAGGGAAGTGTCCAAGATGCCTGTGCCTGTTTGGATGAAAACGGTGAGAAAACAAAAACACAAAACAAAACAAAACCTGTGGCACACGTACACAGGGCTCCCTTTCCTCAGTTATATTATTGGAAACATCAAAAATGTTTTTGAACAGTGCACTAAAACGATAGTGAATTTATTTCTGATCGAGTCCCTGTTACATCTTTTTTTAAGGAAAGGAAGAGGCTGCACTGCCGCTGTTTTTGGTCTTCATCAGCTCTCTGACTCAGAGTCTGAGGGTACGTAGGAATATATAAAAACTATATAAACAATAAACTCGGTCTTTGTAGACCAAACAATGGCGTTTCATAGTTACATTGCAGGTACAGTGTGAAAGGGCAGTTGTTTGATAACACCAGGGCTTTAGGCTGCAGCAGTGAAAGTACTCTACAAACCCCACGTGGACTCTCAACCGGGTAGGCTATTTGTGCACTGTCTCCTGCTCTATGATTCGTTTGCAAGGACAAAATCACCATGGATGCCAATCGACATAAGAAAGGTTATGTGAGCTGTGTTTTCACCGATGATCAAGATATTCTAAATGAAGACAAGGAATACATGCAAAGGTGCACAAACAAATCTTACCAGTAACTGAACAATACGGGATGAAAATAAGCAAAGGCAAGATGGAGATCCTTTGGGCGCAATATGGGGAAGCTGGACATTTCAATCAACGGGCAAACACTCATTGAGCAAACGATAGAGTTCAATGACTTAGGGAGTACGTTTACAGAGGATAAAAAGCTGGAATGAATGAATGACTTGTTTTACATTTCTTTTCAACAAATTTAAGGTTATATCAGAGGTGGGACCTACGTTTTAAACGTCCATCTCCAATAAAACAAATCGACTCCACATGAGCCGTGGGCCAGAGAAAAATCTGAAAAACAATCTTGGGTGGACATGGGCTCCAACCCATGACCTTCGTCTTCTGAGGCGAATGTCTTACCACTACATCACAGAGACCCCCATAAAAAGCTTGACTAGAGCTAGAGTGCATATAGCATCTAGTTATAGTAAACTCGATTACTAGTTTGCGCCACTCCTAAAACATCAACATATTCCTATGGAAACCAAAGCTTAACTAATCAGGTCAATTTTCATTCCAATCCTCGCCTGTTAGTGTCAGACCTGGACTCTCACAAAACCCAAAGAACGAAAGCTCACAACATTTTATGAGATGAGGCTACTTCGGAGAGCAGTGAGCAAAATGAGAAAATTCACAATCAGAAAGGATATCATCTGGCAGATTGTGTGGGTCGCAGACTCGCAGTCAACATGATGCAACGCATCGAACACCCAAGGTCCAATTGGTTTGGACGCTGAAGAAGTTTAGGAACACTAGTAGGCCTGAGCCTGCAGCACAATACATTTTGGATTCAGGGTTCAGGGTCAACCACAACGGCGTGGAAGTGACGAAGTAGCTTTCAACGCCTCCTTTCTGTTCTGGCCTCTTTGATGTTGAGAGAGAGATCAAGGTACTAAAGATGGTTTGAGGATTTAGATTTGAATTTGAACCACTCTGTGCAGGAACATTGTCGCTTTGTATACTGCTTTCTTTAGCCGCTCCGTTTTCAACCTTCACGCTTCTTTTTATTCTTTCATCATTCACTTGCAGCATAACAACCCATTCTTTATCATCGCGCAGGTGTTGTTATTGCATATTTTTTAAAAGATTCCTTTACTTCAAGTTTGTTTCATTCTCAACTTTAACAATATTAATTGCCTCAAAGCCCCGAAACCACCATGTCTTAATGAATTACCTCCCTTCTCCGCTGTACTATTTGATCATACTATCAATCACATACACGCCTATGATATGACGCTGTAACTGTAATCTAACATCAGTTTCCTGTGTCAGCAATTTCATTTTCAACTTCGAAAAATTAGAACCTTTTCACAATATGCAACTGACACAAATCATACTGAACAATGAAGCAAAACTAATAGTAGTTAAGAGAGAAAAGGAACTAAGAAATGTCCTTTAGGAATGGCATTGGCTGCTAGTAAGACAATGCAATGAACATAAAAATTGGCTTTTATTACTATACGAGACTGATAAATGCCTTGATAAATCAGGGCCTATATATTCGTTCCAATTGATAGAACTGCTTCGCCAGTTGTGTTCTACATTAAGTCGACAGAAGTTAACTTCGTAAATTTTGAAAAAGAAGCTAAAATATTGGCTTTTCATCAATATTTTAGGAATCTACAATCTTAGCCTAGTCCACCATACACAGCTGAGATGAATTCTAGATGTCTACATATAGTCAAAAATGTAACTAGTATTAGTTTGATTCACTTAGAATGAGACTTAGAAAGATGAGTATGATAATGTATCATATAATTATACAGGTTAGAATTTTTCTTATTGTAATATATGTACATACACTTTGAAATTCTCATTAAGAATTCTTGCCACAGGTGAGAATGTATAATAGGAATGCAATATTATAGCATTATTATAAGAATTACAACGACAAAGGATTGCATAGCAGAGGAGTAGCAATAGAGTTGGAAACATTTTTGGAACAAAAATTATCAGAGGAAAGGTTTGTACACATAACTAAAAACAACACAGCCAGTGCACAAACACATCTGCGAACAGAGATTAGATGAAAATCAGTGAAATACAAGGGATGGAAGCCAACTTTATTTGTCCACTTACATTGGATGTTCACTCTAACATGCAGAAGGCTGTGTAGAAGATTTATTAGACATTATGATGAACATGGAGAGGAATATGAAGCCCTAGAAGACTGTATTGCACATGCAGTTCCTAAACAATATACAAGTAGCCAGATAAGAAGACATGCATGTACATTAATTTATATATATATATATTATTATAAAAACAAATCATTGTACGGCCTTAACGATTGCCGGTGAGCATAAATACATTATGCAGATATATAAAACAAATGAAAGAAAAACGAAACACACGGCCACATTGTAATATTGAAGGTCTCCAGTAGAATTTTCTATACCACCATATTCAATCTAAGAACCCTCTACAAAGAAAGAACACATGACTTAAAAAGTTTGGTCTAACTCAAGCCTCTTACCATTGCATAAAAACTCCACTCTGCTTTTCTTTTTTCCCCATTATATAGTATATCTCCTATCACAAGTTCATTGGCTCTCAACATGATTGTCGTACCTCTCCTCTTATCCTATGTAATGAGACTCGGCCTTCTATGAGGGAAGCTCGAAACCAATTCTCTGATAAGTAGAACTTCAGCGTGTTTGTTTCTGCTAATCAAAGTCTACATACAAATATTATATACACAAAGTAAACAATCTCCAACTCCAACTGGAACATAACTTTGTTTCCCTTTTTTGAGAATATCTACAATATATCTCCAAGAGAGAGAGACCCCTCTTTACGGTGCACAGATTTGTATGGAGTTTGAAACACCATTAAGTTAAACATATTTTAACACAAGCACATTTTATCTTCAAGAAGTCAATAAAACATAGGTTGAGTTGAGTTGAGTTAAAGTTTTATGTCACTTGTACACAAATATAGGTTATTTAAGTGACAGAATGTGTCTCCAACTCTCAAAGCACACTGAAAACACAATCAATGTCAACAGAATTGAGTCCATGGTGTGGGTTGGAGACTCCTAATGAATTGTGTTGCCCTGTGGTATACTGCAAATCAAATTATCATCACTCTCACATGTCAAACATTTTGGAAGACTAGAAGTAGCAGTAATCAGGTCTGCAATACTGCAATCAGTTTATATGTATCCAATATTGTTGCTACACTTTGTTTGCTGTATTTATTGAATTGTGTCACCTTCCGCATCACAAATTGGTGCAAATTCCATGTTTACAGTTATATTTCATCTTCGGAGGTTTGGTCTCTTATAATATCAATAGTATAAAAATATTTCGTGCAGTAAAAATTACTGCATTTTTGTTTACAGGTGGTAACAGATGACAATGTAACTATCTTACTGCGGATGTACAGGAAATAATATATAGAGAAAGATTTGGAGTTTAGTAAAGAAAATGGGTGTAAAATTGGGAAGAATATAGAATCTCATCATGTGCAAATAGAGTGACAACTCCTCTATCCTGGTTATGGAGGATTATGGGAGATTAGTCGAGCGGAAAGAGAATGGTGTGGTCCAAGAATGGGTCAAGATAGGCAAAATGCAGCACTCAAACGAAAAACATCTATATATCTAAAAACAAATTACTCAAATTACTTTTAATATGTGGGAAGGAAAAAGAAAATTGCACTTACCTGAGCATGTCTGTCAATATTCACAGTGTAAGGTACCTTTTCGTAGACTTTGTAAGGCATGTGAATAGCATTGTAGGACCAATGGTTGTCTAGGTACCACCTGTATGACTCAAGGAAATGCCTCAAGTAAGGAGCGCCAGGAGCAGCTATGAGAACACCCATATTAAAGACATCTGGAAAAGCCCCTGTGGCTGGCCAGTCAACGCATACCGTTGCGCTGTGTTGCCTGAGTTCTGTCGACAGTGGATGGATGAAAATCACATCCCAATCTGCATAGACACCCCCGTATCTGAGAAGAACATCAGCTCGGAGATAGTCACTGGCATGTGAAACAAACTTTTTGATTTGTGATCCAAATACTGATTCCGGAAAGTCTCTATAGATAAATTTCACACGCTTGTCTTTCTCTACTTCTTTCCAATAATCACCAAGAGGTTTTATATCTCCATGTATGTAAACAGCATCTGCCTTGAGCACATGAATACTGCTGAGTACACTGAGGTAAGCAAAAAAATTTAACTTACGTTCTCCTAGCCAAACATAATGCACGATGTTAGGAACAATAGTTGTGTTTGATCGTTTTGATACCAATGTTTGAGATGTGCCATACCCGATCCATCTTGCCAAAGATGCAAACGGAGAACTGTCAGTGAAAATTTTAGAAGGAATAATTTCTGATCGAATGTTCACACACACACACTTTCTGGCCAGAGAAAAGTCCTTCACATTTTCACACAGTAATTCTTTCACCTCTTCATCGTGAAGGAAACTTTCCAATTGTGCCTGATCAGAAAACAAGTTTTGTAATAAGGCATTCCTAGCAGCAGTTATTATAACAGGAACTGAGCTGACATCAAGTCGCACTATGGTTACTTCTTTATTCAACATATATGTCAATGTTGGGGATGGAACTACAATAGTTGTACTATCAATAACAACACCTCCTTTCGCACCAAGTATATTGAAGTATGCGACTATTCGCTTGCTTGGGTTATTTGAGCAGGCATCTGTATATTTTAGCTTCACAGGGATGAGCAGAGGTATGTCTCTCTTCAAATCAGAATAGAATTGATAGTATCCATCTGGATCTAACTCTGGTTCCTTCTGATAGTGTAAATACATAGCAGATGGCTTAAGAAATTTAAAAGCTGCAACAATGCTCAGGAAGTCTGAGAAAGTGAAGTAGGGGTCACCACACCAAACAATGTGAACCAGGGGAGGAATGTCACCATTAAAGTTGTTTTGGTCAGCATATTTCGTAAAAAATCTGTCAATTTGTGAAAATGTACCATTCTGATGCTGAAGGTCCTTGAATATATTATTATGGCCAAAGTAGTGATGAGGAAAAACTGGTGAATATCCGTGAGGAAGATGTGAAGGACCAAATATATATTTGACGCCATTTATTCCATACATGTAGACGGTGATATTCAGAACAATGAGCAGTGTGGACACAAATGAACTGAGTTTCACAAAATCCACCTTCAATTGCAAATATAACAACAATTGTTTCCACCTTCGAATTATCACACTTATTAGAAGACCCATTGTGAACACTGTTTCTTTTAATAGCAGATGTAGAAGTTGTTTACACCTTAATACTCTTGTCATCATACTGCCTGAAATGAAACAAAAGAAATCTTGAAATAGAATAAAAATATTGTAAGCATTTCTCTCAAAAACAACGCTAAACCAAATTATGAATTTCCGATATATTGGACCTATACTAGATGTTTGGTTATTGTAGTAACACTCTAGATCGAGATACTAACCCCAACAATTCCTGTGGTTCTTATGGCAATCTTAATCCTGGGTAAAAATTTGTGTACTTGAGGTACAGGCTTAGTTTAATCCTGATACTGATACATATAACTAGAGAGCACACTTGCAACTGAAATTTGTTTTCGCCCTTTGTGGAATGGGGGCAAAATGGTTATTATTATATTAAGGACTATTTTCCTAACGGAGGTCAACTCTGAGTCTTGATCTGTTAGCATATCAGAGTGCTGGGAGGAGCCTAACATGACTGAGCACCATGCAGGTTACAATATTGCACAACCTGCTGGCTACCACGGCGGCGATCTCGATAGCTGACGACCACCACTTACGTGTACGACGCAAATTTGTATGCAACAGGGGCCATGTGTTTTCGAACGCGCCGCCAAGCCAAAGCTGTAGACTGGAAGTGGGAGTCGGCAAATGCAAGGATGCCCTCGGGGCTGACCAATCACTAAGACGATGAATTGTAGGTAGAGAGGAGAGGTTATGAGTGCCGTTATTATGCAATGAACTTCAGGGAGGAATGAACATTGATCAATTGGGGCGGGGTTTTCAGGAGGCCTTATCTAATCAACACCTGTTGACCAGTAGGAATAAAATGTAGAAAAGGGGGCCTTTAGATGCAGTGCTTTATTTCAGTATGTGACGGAAAAGTGTTGATCATAGAAGTCATATTCCAAGTAGCATTATGGAAATACAACTTGATAGCTAAATCAGCAAATTGTATTATATCACTGCTTGCCAATAGCATCAAGTACTGCAGTAATTTTATAAAACAACACCTATTTAGGTGAATGGTTCCAAATTAATATCAGAGTTGGGCAAGGACACTTGCTTTCTCCCACACTCTTTAACATTTTCCTTGAAAAAATCATGCATAGAACTCGTCGGAACTACGTTACCTCACTCAACCTAGGTGAAAATGGGTAGTTTCGACTGGGAAAGTATTCTGCTATTTAAGTTAGCATCCTACTCAAAAAGTGATAGATAAAATCTATATCCCTGTCTGCTTCAACTACTGAAACCAAGATAAGCTGATTAACTCGAAAGGACTACTGTTATTATACTTGTTTAGTGATTATATGTGTGTAGATTCTAGCAGGATTTTGTTTTTCTTATGGCAGAAAGAGGGTGGAGAAATGTACCTTGAACGAGTGCGTTTAGTAAAAAAACAAAAAACAAACAATGGTAAGATATCGAAAACTGGATCCTGTATGCTACATCTACTTAAAAAGATCCCAATAGAGATACAATCTCTTCGAGTCTAGAGTAGATCTAGATAAGTTAAATATATACTCTAAATAATCCAGATCAGATCTTGCTACATCAAATGTTACAGTATCTACACGGAGTAAGAATTAAGATTAAAATCATGTATGGATTTAATGATCTTCTTACTAGATCTAACTCTAAGTATAGAAATGGTATTATAATACAGTGGAATCTCTGAAATCGGGAAAGCCTCGGGAATCGTCGATTTCTTCCCGATTACCTGGATTTTCCGATAACCTGGGGAGCTCAATTTTGACTTAAGGATTTTAGTGTAATCTGGAAGCCTAGGTTTCCTCCTATACCCCTGATGGCCTGGTCAGAGTTGGAAAATCTCGTCGCATGGCCTGCGCAAGCGGCTCCATTCAGTGAGGGCGGATCATAAAATTGTCAGTTGTGTGACTGATTCTCCACTCACCATCCTCAACCCCGCCCCCCACAAATCCACGATGTTTGCACTGACCTGTATTCAGGGTGCTTTGTCATTCAGTTGGTATATGTTTCGGTGCTATAATTGGAAATATTTTCCCGATTTTCTCTGCGCTTTGGGTATGAAATCTTCTCGATTAGCCGGGGCCTCTTCCCGATTGGAGAGGTAAATTATATAGTAAAAATCCTGTTTTTTTTTTTAAAATTTCTTCCCGAATTGCCGGGTTTCCCGATTTCGAGGTTCCACTGTACCTATTGTATTGACAAGTTATCAGCATAGTTGCATTAACTCTATCTTACTTATCATTAGTAATAGGTATTTATTTGTTATGTCCCTTTGACTACTTGGCAATTGTAAGCTGCGCGCGAAACTTTGTACTGCATATGCGCTTTGTATTAATAAAACAATAGGTTGATTCCGGGTTAACAATGGCTCCACGTGTTCTTCTGTTGTCTGCTAATGTAAATGTCTTATTCTCCTAAATACCATGTCCACAATGAACTCAGGCAGACAATACACCTATGATCTGAATGCAACATTGGGAGAATCTGTAGACTAGCAGAGCTAGATCTAGATCTTAAAATTAGAAGATACCATTCTAAAAAAAACATATATATTATAAACAGGACATCTAAATTAATAGCTTTAATTGGATGTAAAGGCTCGTGTTCAAGAAAGAATGTGATCATTATGCCTATATTTTATAACAACGTTCACACAATATCAACTCACTTGAAAGTTCAATGAAAGAGATTCAACAGAGACTAAACGTAGGAAGCAAAGAATTGCAAAATTATATCTAGCAAAAACACCGGTTCTACGAACGGTAGATATTATAAATCTAGTAGGCCTGCTGATAAAATATTGAAAGTTAAGTCAGTAATGAAACAGGAGCATAATTCTACTTTTTAAATACTTAACTCACTGGGGACTGGACTAATTCTAGGTCAACAACCCCCGAGGACCGAGCTATTTTTAGCGCAACAACCTGTGGGGACTGGCCTTTTTGGGCACTATTTACAAAATTACTTTGCAATAACTAATCACTAGTGAGAGTGGGGTTTCCTGTTATGTTTTGTTTGTCTTGGGGGGGGGGGGGGGGGGGGGGTG
>JAUEKS010376195.1:0-11132 GCA_031762815.1 Tylodina fungina | reverse complement strand
TATATATTATCCATGTGAAATATATTGTAACCACCCTGGTGCTCAGTCATATTTAGCTCCTCCCAGCCCCAGGATTTGCCCACAAATCCGATCCAGGGTTGAACTATGTTAGGAAAATAGTCTTAATAGCCATTGTCACCATCTGGCTGTTTCGTATGTTGTGGATGAGAAGTGCTAAAGCTAAAGGTGTTAAAGGCACCTCAGGCTAGCCCCTGAATTCAGGGACAGCAGCTAAAAAAATCCATATTCAAACCTTAATATAATTTTACTTTGATTTTCACACTTGTTTTCATCACATCTTCTGAATCTTTTCTAAGTACATGTCCCAACTGCCATGCCTAGATGAACTGAATACTTTGTTGGTCTCATCGATCCCTAGAGACCTCAGAAACTTCTTACTTGTCTGGAGCTCAGGCAATGAATCCACCCAGCCATTCTCATCTCTGATCTAGTATCTAGTATCTCTAGTATCTATCTTCAAGTTCCTTTCTCACTCAGAATCGAAGTTTCTTTCTCGGTAAGTGAATTTGATGCCTAAGCATAGTTCATAAACCTTCCTCCAGATTTTATTCTATTTATATTATTCTACAACGACAATAACTTTTTTCGACCACATTATAAGAAGAAGGAAACTGGAACATCTCGTGACTACCGGAAACTTTGAGGGAAGGCGGAGCTAAGGAAGACAACGAGAAAAGATGACAGACAGCCTGGCTTGGTGCACAGAATTTTGATGATCTCCTGACAGCAACGAACGATCAAGATGTGTGGAGGGACATGATCACCAATGCTACAAGGCTCGGCACTTGATTGATTGATTCTACAACATCATAATATAGGAAGAAATTCTCTGAACTTGTAGTACCCACTTTCAATTCAGGAGTTCCTCTGCAAAACTGCCCACACCCAACAAGTCTCCTAAATAACACAACTCTGCTACTTTCCCAAAGAGCATCCTAGCATTTAGCCTAACTCCATCTCATCACTGAATCCTCATGTCTGTCCATGTTACAGCATCTTGAACATTCAAAGTTTGAGGCTAGAATCTCTGTCAATCCTCTCTTCATCCATCAAAGTACACAGATCTCACTTATTTTACATTTAATTTATTTTAACAGTCTACCCGCAGTTATTGTTGAGGCTTCTGTGACTGTGAATACTATGCTTTGCCACTAGTTTAGAATAAAAACTCACATTCAATGACTAAATGTGCATAAAAACCCCTTATTCAAGCATGGAACCAAAATGAAAAAAAAAAATCCCACGTTCAAACACAAAACTATTAATGAATAAAACCTTACATTCAAGCAAGAGCAAACATGAAGAAAAGCATGCTGCATGCACAACTGACACAAAACTAAAAAAACTATTTGCGTTCAATACCATGTCAATTTACATCACTCATGGGTACAATACGCTCAGTGTTGGGTCTAATTTTTAAACACTAAATTTCTCTTTTTTATCTTTGAGCCTTACACACACATACACTTGTAAAAATATGAACTCATGTGTACAAATATGTAGCATGTACATAGATACGTACAAACAATACTGTTTCTCATGCTCTGCTTTTCAAAAACTTTAAATACGACTTACTTATTGTTCAAAATTTAGAACAATTTAGATCATTTAAAGTATTCTTTTTTACAAATAATATTCTTTTTTTCACATGTATAATACTCCTTTGTTTAGCCCTCTTTTCAACAATAATGCATGAGTGTATGACACACACAAGTGGCAGATGGGGGCGGTGTCAAGTTAAAACTAGCTAACATTAACAGAGATCTGAGATCAAACGTCACTCGGCCAGGGGACTTGAAGAGTTGGTTTTCCCACAGTCAGAGAGAACCAACTCTTGAAATAATACATCAGTAATTGTTGAACATAAGGTATCTGCACTAGGGATTTTTAGTGTCAAACACGGAACTATTGCACTTAACAAGGTCAAAACATTACATATGAATGAGAGCATTGTCCTCCTTCATGTTTCTCACCTCACCAATCATACCTTGATGCCGAGTTTAAAACATCCTTATTTTTCTCTGCTCAATTATTTGTGTTTGTTTAAGGCTTTAATAATCAGCAAATTATATACAGTGTCATGACTTAAGACATTCTAGGCAACTAAGCTAAATGACTCAGAATCGGTCCCCATTTTCATTACCATTGATAACAGAACCTTCTCTACTGTGAGGTTGACTTCCAGAGTCACTTTGTCTGGAAGCCCTTTCCAGATTCTGTGCCACTGCCAGAGATGCGTTTTGCTCTGCTAAGATTTTCGCCCCATTGATTCCCCGTAAGCTGACCCGACTGGGTTTGACCAACAGGCCACAGTTTTGTGGACAGGTAAAATAACGTTTTCCCTGGACACTCCCGTCGTTCTTGCCCTTGGGTTTGCGTAGCTCCAGACCTAGCCAGGTGCCGTCTCCAAAGTCTGTCGGCCCCATGTATCGGATCACTCCTGAAATATACAAACAAAATGTAAAAGATTGGGGTTATAAACATTTCAGATCACAAAAAAGAGCACGGGCAAAGAGTTATTTCGTAAATTTTCACGGATTTTTTCCCCTATTCATATAATAGAGAGAATCATTGCCTGAACAGGATTTTGGATTTTGACTCTTGTTCTCTGAGTTCAGGGGTCAGTCTGAGAGATTCCCTTAGAGATCTATTTCACAGTGTTTAAGAGCAGAGGTTTGAAGGCTGCATGCCCTTCCTGATGCCAACCAGATTATTAGATATTGCAGAGGTCAAGGCCTTCATCTTCTCAGAAGTTGCCTTTTACGAGGGGTTGGGTATGCAGTCTCACTATTCAATGACAGCCAGGCATGGCCATATATAAGGCTAGTTATCTAAGAGGCTAAACTAATAATTACATATCATGACATCAATTTCAGTGGATGCCCTTTCATATGTGAAATGATTAGACAATTAGATAATGCAAGTGCAATGTATTAATGGGTAAACTTGCAAATACATTAATAATGGGTAAACTCATTCATTCGTGTATAAGAATGTACAAATGCGGTATCATGCAAACAATGAGACAAGAGATAAACCCAAAGAGAGAGAGAGAGAGAGAGAGAGAGAGAGAGATAGTAGAACAAAAGAAGAGAGCCTGGCATTCCAATGCTGAGCAAAGAAACAACTCGACTGATGAAAACTAAGTGGTTAAGCTCTTATACCCACTGCTGAATCATGTAACATGAAGAAGTGTAATTTCAACACTCAATAGTTATATTTAGCTTTGACAATAGAGCAAGAGAACTAAATTTCTTAAAGGAAACATTGAGAGTAAAAAAATATATCAAAGTATGAAAAAACTACATTAAGAAAACAGAAAGATCCCCCCCCCCTTTTTTTTTTCCCACCCCAAAAGCAACTTCTAATTTTTTTAACCAACTTTTATACTATTTTCTCCCCCCACATGATCCAAGATATGTAACAAAGTAAGATAAAAAGGTAAATAAAATACTCCATGCTCAGATAACACAGGGCCTAGTCTAGGTACCTTACCAGGTTTAAAGCACATCTGAAAAGTTTGGATGCATCACACTTTAAACCAAACTCGATGGAATGATTGCAATGAAATATGTCTTGGCAATGGGAATTATGATTCTCAATGGTCATAGATGTTAATAAAAATGATTGCACGTTTTAAATTTTAATGGCCCACTGGCTCATGGACATGGCACAAACAAATAAGGTAGCAGATAATTTTTTTAAAAATAAAGAAACAGCTGATCACTCAAATTCAAACATGAAAACACATTATCTGTACACAATAATTACGAAATTAAGAAAATGATAAATTATGGGCAGAGCTCATAGAAACTAGGATCTGGAATGATAGATAGCCAACTCAAAATGATGATGAAAATAATGTGTCAAAATATTTAAGCCAATGCAATCAATCTAGATACATTTTGATATTTAATGGTATAGTTTCACTGCTCAAAAGCTATTTCAATAATGTCAAAGCCATCTTCAACTTTATCAGTTCTGCAACAAACTTTATTCATTTGTGATCGATAAAATCGAGCATTGTCAGAATGTCATCAGTGACAACCCCATCTGAGGTTATGAGAAAAACGTTGAACATTTACATTTTATTCAATGCTACAGCTATGATTTATTTTGGTGCACACTTGTACACATTGGGAAAAAATATGATTGAATGTAGATATTATACTTTTTTAGTGTGGGAAGCAATATCATCAACCCACCACATCAGCATGTGTACAGAATATTCGTTTCTATTTTTCTGTGACTATTTTTGGTATCAGTCACCTACAGAGGAACAAATTTTCATAGTGTATCTCTCAATAAAAATGTTTCAATTCTGATCAAATGGAGAAGACTTAACCCTATTGCCTCCAATCACTTACCCAGTTCATTATTGCACAACACGGTGACGCCAAGGTCCAGTAGCTGAGCTGAACTCTGCCCTGGCACACGAGACAGGCTTAAGTTTTGTTTCGATGGTTTGGGCGGAGTTTTGCTTCTACCCATCGGGCCAGCTGAACCAGAGTAGAGGTATTAAGAGAAAAATCTTTACTTTATTATACTACCATAACAACGGCACAATACATGCTACCTGGAAGTATATTTCCTAGTTTGAAAATATGCAACAACAGTAATGAGAAATAATGAAAATGGCTTCACAAACTACCCGCTTATATTACAATATTCTGAGTATCTGAAATCAGATATTGAAAATGATGATCCCATCCTTAATCTCTTGTAAAACTAACATTTTATTTAAGTTATTCCATGTACAGATCACCCATATAGTTTATGTTTAATGACAGGAATACACTAAGCACTCAAACAGAGAACTGCAAAATAAAGCTCATAAAACTTACATGTTGGTCTTCGTTCCACTTTTTCTGAGACCGCGCCCCAGCTGATTGTGTCTAAAGACTCGTTGGAACTGAACCGTTTGTCTCCCAACCTGGACACAAATATAAAATGGAGATGAATAAGATATACCCTCACACCTTTCACGGTGAACACACACCCCCCCCCCTCCCAAAAAAAATAAATTAAAAAAAAACAACCCGACATACAAAGTTCTCACAACACCATCAAGGGAACAAGACTGTGACAACAACCATCACGTGAGTGTGACTACAGCACAAAGGATGAAAAAAAACATCCACAGAAAAAATACAAAACAAAACTAAGAAGTTCATCTTGAATGTCACAGATAAAGCCCTCTTCATATACTTTCTTGACAGCTAACACATTCCCCCTGTTTCTTGTTCTAGTCTAACACATTATAAACACATTGCCTCTGTTTCTTGTTCTAGTCTAACACATTATAAACACATTCCCTCTGTTTCTTGTTCTAGTCTAATGCAATATAAACACATTCCCTCTATTTCTTCTTCTAGTCTAACACAGTATAAACACATTGCCTCTATTTTCTGTACTATAACACAGTACAAACACATTCCCTCTGTTTCTTGTTCTAGTCTAACACAGTATAAACACATTGCCTCTATTTTCTGTATTATAACACAGTACAAACACATTCCCTCTATTTCTTGTTCTATAACACAGTACTAACACATTCTCTCAGTTTCTTGTTCTATACAGTACAAACATATTCCCTCTGTTTCTTGTTCTAGTGTAACGCATTATAAACACATTCCCTCCGTTTCTTCTTCTAGTCTAACACATTACAAACATCTTCTCTCTGTTTCCTGTTCTATATAACATAGTACAAACACATTTCTTCTGTTTTAATTCTTTAACACAGTACAAACACATTTCTTCTGTTTCTTGTTCTTGTCTAACATAGTGCAATTGAACACAGTGTAACACATATCCTCGGTTTCTAGTCACACCATCTCCGTCCTAAATCAAGACACACATGCAGTGAATGAGCTCACTTCTGAAGACGGGTGGCGGGAGCAAAGACTCCGTGTTTGGTCTTGCAGTTGAAGTATCGGACCCCGTTGACAGAGCCATCGTTTTTGCCCACCGGTCGATCCAGCTCTACGCCAAACCACATGCCTGTAGGAAAAGCAGGATTGGACCAAATGGCATAATAAAGAAATATGTCTTCATGCTTCTTCTACAAATAGGAAATACATGTACAAAACACTTCACTTCTCGAGAACAACCAAACAATTTGACAGTGAACAGCTTTGATAAGTGGCAGATGCTGCTGCTGCTGTTCATGATGATGATGATGATGATGATGATGATCACGATAGATATGTGCAGTTCATTCTATAGTAGCAGCAGCAGCAGCAGCAGCAGCAGCAGTAGTGATAGTCCTTTCAAGCCAGTCGGCTCATAAGGCCAGAATTTATCCCGTTTTTGGCAACATGAAGCAGACGTGACAGATTTTATCCATCACTTTCTGAATGGGATGTGAGTCTATCGCAGAATACTTTCCCAACCGTAACTGTACCCATTTTCACGTGGGTTGAGTGAAGCAATAGGGGTAAATTTTCTTGCTTAAGGAGAAATAAACAAGTACTATCAACAATCTTTGAACACGGTACCTCTTAAGAGAAAATCAATGCAACAAAAACTACGCGAGAGAACGTGAAATAGGACTAATAACTCCAAAAGTGACACCATATGAGGCTAGAAACACACTGACACAAACACTACAAAGAGAAAATCAATGATAAACTACGCGAGAGAAAACCAATAAATACAAACCCTGATGAAAAAAATCCAGTGAATATAAACTACGGAAAGAGAAACTTGATGAGATTCAAACCTTGATGAAAGAAACCCAATCAACACAAACTTGGACAAGATACTCCTTATGATTCATGAAATATTAACCATGAGACAAACCTAGTGAATACAAACCACATCAAAAGACACCCTTTGATATAAGAAATATGAAAGAGAGAAACCAGAAACACATGCTACCCGTAGGATGAGAAAAACCCACTGATATATAAATTAAGACGAAAGAGATCCTATGACCTATGAGCTATTAAAGAGGGACACCCAATGAAATGTAAACTGTGATGAAAGAAACCCATGACATATACAAAGTATGATGAAAGAAACTCAATGATATGCAAACTGTGATGAAAGAAACTCAACGACATACAAACTATGATGAAAGAAACCCAATGACTTGCAAACTATGATGAAAGAAACTCAATGGTATGCAAACTATGATGAAAGAAACTCAATGGCATGCAAACTATGATGAAAGAAACTCAATGATATGCAAACTATGATGAAAAAACTCAATGACTTGCAAACTATGATGAAAGAAACTCAATGACATGCAAACTATGATGAACGAAACACAATGAAATGCAAAATATGATGAGAAATATCTCATGGTATAACATGTGATTACTCACCGGGAGCAAACTGGGTCTCTCCAATAAACTTGACCGTTCCTTTCCTTTGACCGGCCACAACCACCCGGTCATTGTACTCGATGTCCATCTCCATGGATGACAGCTTGCCGAGACCTGAGGGAGGAGATAGATTTCCAATGAGATTCACATCTTTTAGGTGTTTTGTTGTATTGGTAAATTTGCTGTGGCGAGTTTTATCAAAAAGTAAATTAATAGAAAACAATCCTGATTCATGGAAGTGAGGTGAGCAAACAGTGGTGCCACCCTACCATCTGTTGCATGGATGTGCGTTATCAGCATAGAATACTTTGAATTGATGATTGATCGTAAAAGCAGACTTAGAGAAGACACAAGCAGAGACATCCACAGAGTATAGCAATCTGCATGGGGTTAGGAAGGGGGTCCAGCTGTAAAACTATCGCCCCAAAACCAACAAGAAAAAGCTCTCTGAAGAGATACGGTGTCTCGGGCTAACCCTGAAGAGATACGGTGTCTCGGATTAATCCTGAAGAGATACAGTGTCTCGGACTAACCCTGAAGAGATAAGGTGTCTCGGACTAATCCTGAAGTGATACGATATCTCGGACTAACCCTGAAGAGATAAGGTGTCTCGGACTAACCCTGAAGAGATATGGTGTCTCGGACTAACCCTGAAGAGATAAGGTGTCTCGGACTAACCCTGAAGAGATACAGTTTCTTGGACTAACCATGTCATCTAAGGCAACAGCCCAAGCCACTCCTCTCAATGATGATGAACAATCATCTGGGGCCTGATGCTAGTGACACCAATGATCACAGAGTGGGAAAGGCAAAGAAAATGGGACGAATTATGTGCGGCTGTGCCCTAAAAGTGTATTCTCTAATTATCTCAACTAGAGGCAAAATAACAATTACTTTACAATTACTGTACTGAGCCGTACCTGAGGAAGGGAGGAGTCAGGAATGAAGACCGAATTGAACTCCTCTAAAGCTGAAAGAAGAGCTCAAACCGCCATATCCCGAATAATTATAATAATAAAAAGAGCCGTGAAGATCCCAGCGCTCCACCCCTCCGCACCCTTCCCATGAACCTACCTGTGTCCACCCGGGCGGATATCCTGGACACATCCACAGGAACTGTCTCCATGGAGGACACCCGCCGCGATGTGGGAGGTGTCCTTGACCTTTGTATGGCCCCCAGTTTAGTGACCTTACTGATGGGGGCAAATATACCTAGAGAGTGAACAACAGAGACTGGGATGTCAGCATAGTCCATAAACAACAATTATATACAGTGCTTCTGGGATGCCAGAACATTCTATAAACATTGATTATATACAATGCCATTGGCCTGAGTGTGTATCCTATAATGAACATAAGTAAAGAGGAGAATCATCCACACATATCAGGATCTGGTTTATGATAGAATATGTTGGAGGAAGTGTTTTAGCTCATTCTCTACCCACACCCGAATAGAATTCTAACTGCACTTATTAAGTTACATCCAAAAGAAACTTTCTGTGGTGAAATACAGCCGTATCACCAATTTTTAAGCGAAATCATAGGAAGGCAAAGTCTTCACAAATATCATCTTAGAATCAGCTAGATATTTGATTTTTTTTTAGATATGAATGTAGGGAACTGAAAATAGTATTCATTATATATACAGGAGAATCGCCAGGAAGTTTTAACTTACCTCTTTAACTTCGGAATTATTTTTCACGTTTGGACGGAATTTATTTTGGAATCAAAATTTCTGTCATGGGTCATGTCTCGAAAACGATTGTAAAATATTCCATAATTGAGATACAATCATCATTTTTCACCAGTATAAAGGAAAATAAATGTTCTATCACAATATATGTTGTCTGTGTGCATTAGCCTAAACAAATTTTTTATAGAGGAGTAGAAAGACAATGTTGCGAAAAAATGCGTAAAAATAAAGACGAACAAATTTGTCAAAAAATATACAGCTTCAGATCTTTGCCAATCCTCTTACATATATCCAATAGGTATTCAATATGCTGTTTCCATGCCAAGTTTCAAGGTGATAATCCATAAAGTAAAAAAGTTATGGCCATTTGGAGAATGTCAGTGATGGCCGTAAAATTGCTCTATTTATATACACAAGTTTTACAGATTGCTATATACACTATATATACACGTTGCAGTTTCTACTTTAGTTTTTCTAGACATCCTGATCAGTACCACCAGTGTGGTATTTGAGGAAACAGTCCTTTGGGTGAAGGTGGGGCTGTTCTGGGCAGCCGATACAAACAAAATTTGTGCAATTTCGTAGATTGGGTCGGCTGCAGACGATGCACCTGTTGTCATTCTTGACATACTTTACAAGGTGCATATTGCCTTGGATCCTTGCAATGGATGCAGTCTCTGAAGGCCTTCCCCTCTTCCTGGATGGTACATCACCTTCTGCTTCCATCTCATTCGCAGCTTTAGCTGTCAGCTCTTCTATGAGCATGTCTTTGAAGTCTTGAATGGAGACTCTTTTTGCGCCCGCTGGTCGAGACAGTTTGTACAGAATGTATGCGTTGATCTGAGTAATTTCAATCATCCTGTGGAACAACTTCCACCATTTTTGTCTTTCTTTGAAAAACACCATAGTAGGTGAGTGCCTGGTCCATCTTGTCACATCCATTCATTGATTCATTGTAATTCTGGATGAAGCAGGGTTTCAGAAGCTGTTTTCCACGGCAATTTCTTTGCTCAAGAACTTGTGCATCACCCATTGAGGACACAGCCAAACAATTTTTCGTGGCCCTTTTGTCTCTCCAAGCAACTGCTATCATTGAGTTGTTGTTCATAAACAAATCTGGATTCCTGCTGTGCCAGCCTGAGTCTGTGGAACTCTGGTGGAAAGTTGCGACAATTAGCCTGCACAGTTCCAGTGTAGTAAAAGCTCTGAGATTCAAGGTCCTTGACGAGATTGTACGTTGTATAAAATCTGTCTGCGAAGACATGATGTCTTTTTGTTAGAGGATGAAGGAGAGTTTGGAAAACTTCGATGGCGCTTTCACTATTTTAATCCAAAGCCGGGTCGTAGGATGTCTTTCGACTGAAGTAAACTAACAGGTTCACAACATACCCTGTTGCGCTGTCGCAAAGCCTGAAAGCTTTCACATGGTACTTTGAAGGCTTGTGGGGATTGTAAGTTTTATATTTGAAGTGTCCCTTCCATCCTACCACCATTTCATCCAAAGACAACTCCTGGAATGGATAGAATGCCTGCTGAAATTCAGCAAGAAGACTGTTGATAAACGGCCCAATTTTGTTTTTTGACTCAGCTTCTGTATTCGCACAGAGACAATGTAACATTGTATGGTGAATTGATTCAAATCTGTCTCTAACTAACATGTCACTGCACCATCTGTTATACAAATGGTTGACCAAAAGTCTCTGAATTTTGGACGTTTGTTCATCCCCATTGCTATAAGTACTGTAAAGTATTGATAAAGCTCACCCTGCGTTATCTCCGTCCACTTACTTATAGTAAAGTGAGCGCCTTCTGGCTGGTAAGTTCTGTTGAATTTTTTTTTTTCAGCATAGCTGTTTATATCCCGGATTAGTTGGGTCATGGCTGGTTGACTCATAAGTTGAAAGAAACAGTCTGATGCTGTCGAATCTTTGAGTCAATGGGGCTATTACTCCAGAAGCAACAAGTGGCATGAAGTGAAAGTTGTTTTCTGTCCGGCCGTGCTGCTGCACCTCAGTCCATGCTACTGGACCCTGGGCTCTAACAGTAGCTGTGGCCTGTTGTGATGTAGAACTAGATGACTGAACAGTCTT
>JAUEKS010376084.1:0-11132 GCA_031762815.1 Tylodina fungina | reverse complement strand
AGAAGAAGAAGAAGAAGAAGAAGAAGAAGAAGAAGAAGAAGAAGAAGAAGAAGAAGAAGAAGAAGAAGAAGAAGACCCCTTGAAATATGCAGACCACGCAGTTTAGTTTACAAAAACTTAGGCGGGACGCCGTGATAAAATAAAATAACAAAATTAGATGACGGCAACAAGCGATGACTGCGGGTGTAGGCTCATGTGATCGCAACCAGGTCTCTCTACTAAGAGCCATCTCACTCGGATCCTTGTTACACAGGCTTCATCAGATCAAATGCAAAGTGCCGTTACCGAAGCCGCCTGAAGTCTCGACTGCAATTATTGGCTGGAACAAAAAAAATAGTAGTGGCCATGTCGGCGTACTTTGACTTTTTTCTGCTTTCTGCTATCAATGGGCACCTCTTTTCGGTAGCCTACGACCCTCCACCCCACCTCCTCCCAAAATAGAATAACTAAAAAATAATTATAAAACTAAACACTTACAGCGACTGAGTCGGCTCTTTATCGGCAATCCAGCACAACAGAGCAACAACAAGAATTTACAGAAACCATAGGTACAAACATGCAAGTATGGTGACAAATAGGCCTAATAAAACAAATGAAAAGTTCAAAATGAATCATCAATAATTTCGGCATTACGTCATCAAATCTTCAAATCAATTGAAACATTGAACAAAGTATAATTTCATCGTCAGGATATGTCAATCCGTGGAACAAACAAATCAATACGAATTTCTACTAGGCCTATTAATGAGTTACAATAGAGACTGAAATTATGGGGTAGAAATTATGGGCTCGAAATTATGGGACAGAAATTATGGGATGTCCAATCAATGCTGTTTGCGCATGTTCGTTCATTTACCTACTTAGCGGCTTTCTTTGAGAGGGAGAGGGAGAGAGCGGGGTATTTCTTGTGCATGTAACGATACTCTATCGTGAGATTTCTAAAATTGCTGTGTGTCGGAATTCTAAATCACAGTGTCTGTATGTCTAGACGGGACGAAGAGGATGACAGCATGGATGCTGAAGAAGATGTAGAAGAAGGTTTGTGTTCCCAAAATCGGGATGGGGGGTTGATGCTATTTTTAGATTAGTTTGGGATTTTATGAACGAAGTTCTCAACCCTTTGTTTGTAATTTTAGGGGACAAAATGGATTTAGAATCCAGATCTACGCTTGCTATTTCAATTCTACTTAACGTTACACACTTGAAAATCACTGTGGGCACTAAATTTCTACGCAAATTGTGTTTTAATCTTAAAATATAGATTCTATCAACGATTTAAACAATGAATGATGACAAGATTTGTAGGTTTTTGGTCACCGGTCCATCCATTGCGACGCGCATGTCCGACGGCCTCGTGTAACCTCGTTACTCGTTAGGCTTGGTGGGTGGGTGATGTGGGCTGGGCTCGGGGAATTGGAAGTGTCATCAGTCATTTCTAGATTAGCTATATTCTAGATCTAGATCTAGATTCTAGATCTCTAGATCTAGAATCTAGATCTAGACTCTAGGGCTCCATGCCTAGATCTTGATGATTAAATCTAGATCTAGATCTAGAGCTAGAATCTAGATCTAGATCTAGCTGTAGGCCAGGGCTAGGGGTCAGTGAAACAAGATCTGATCTAGACTGTAGATCTAGAAATCTAGAATCTAGATCTAGATCTAGATCTAGCATATTTTTTTTAGGCCTACCAGTTTTAACAAGCAACCAAAAATGCAAATGGAGAGATGTCTAGATCTAGAATCTAGATGGGTGCCTCTCTAAGACCTTAAACTAAAAAGGAGCACAAGACATGCAACTCATTCATACGAATTGCCACAGTCGAGAACAAATAGAATAGGCCTAGCCACCTGCATTTTTCCCCCTCGTCAATTAGACGCTGGAACAAACTAGCAAACTACATAAAAGAAATTAAAAACATGGTTTACGTTTAGATTTAGAGGCTGGTTTACGTTTAGAGGACCGCAACTTAGATTGGGTGGGGGGGGGGGCATAGCGGGTTTCAGGGGGCACCCCTAGCAACAATAATAATAAGAAAACACACATAAAGCCCCCCCATAATATTAATAATTAAGAAATCACACATAAAGGCAAAACAATAATAAATGAGAACAGAGTTGGCTCGGCCCAAGAACTTTAGTGGACCCACATTGCCAGCATAGGCTAAGGTCCATTGGTGCAGTGAATTGTACCGGAACAGTGAAGAGAGGGCAGACGTGGTGGTGGTGGTGGCTTGGCCCAGGAACTTTAATGGACCCATGTTACCAGCACAGGCAATGAAGAGTGGGGGAGACATGGTGGTGGCTCGGCCCAGGAAGTTTAGTGGACCCACTTTGCCAGCATAGGCAGAGAAGAGAGGGAGAGACATGGTGGTCGTGGCGGCTTAGCCTAGGAACTTTAGTGGACCCACATTGCTAGCATAAGCAGTGAAGAGAGGGGGGAGACGTGGTGGCTTGGCCCAGGAAGTTTAGTGGACCCACATTGCCAGCAAAGACTAGGCCTAGCCTAGGCACAAGTACGGTGAAGTTTACCGGACCAGTGAAGAGAGGGGGAGACATGGTGGTAGTGCCGTTACGTGACTAGATGGACCAATCAGTCCAGCCATGCGCGCGCACGCACGGGCTTTGTAGGCGAAAAATCCGGTAGAAACGTTCAGTTCATAAAACGTACCGAAGGGTGAGGAGTGAGGATGCACTAGGCTCGCGGCTAGCCTCATATAAGCAGACCACCATATGGCATCACACAACGAGACCCAAAAAGTAGTTCCGGCCTCCCTCGGCGCTGGGTCCACCAAGTTCAATCTTACCGTAGAGTCTAGATCTAAAATCTAGTGCTTATTTATTATTCCCGCCATGGATGCGAATAAGAAATGTTCTTATTCGCACCCGTTTTTTCCCCCGTACCACACTCGATGTGAAAACTCACAAGTTTTACACTTCGCACATCAGGAATTGCATTTACACACTTGACTAAGCCACGCCATAATATAACGCATTATAGGCCTATTAGACAATGCCACAAATTTGGAATGGGGTGGCTATAGTTAGTTAGGGCCTATGGCAGGGAGGAGTTTCACAAAAAAAAAAAAGACAAAACAAAGGGGGGAGTTTGAGGGGACTTGCCCCCTCATCAAAAATAAAATAAAAAAGAGAAAGAAAAAGAAAAGTGGGAGTTATAGGGGGCTTGCCCCTCATCAAAAATAAAATAAAAAAGGAAACCTAGATCTAGGATCTAGTCTAGTAAAACGTACTTACCATTAAAACTCTTCAAAGTCTGCGAGGCTGTCATTTAAGAAGTTATCCACGCACACGCAGTGTTGACATAGACTATGCAGTTTGTTGACTGCCGTAACAATATTGTCAGAGTTAAATTCTTATGGCTGTTGTAACTATAGCCACTGCGAATTTGGAAATCGGCGTATGTTGTATGGAGGCTAGTGGAGGACGTAACTATAAAAAGTTAAGGACAATGCTATTTAGGCACCCAGCCTAAACGGAAGGACTTCGAGTTCCATTCCCGACCAACAAAAGAGATTTTTTGAGCGGGATGTAAAAAAAAATGAGCTTCGTAATTATTTGCATGAATTTTACAAAAGAAAGAAAGAACACAAATACACAGAAAACTGAAAAGATAGAAAGTAAGAGATCGCTACCTAACCCGGGTGGGGGGGGGGGGGGGGGCATGGCAGGGTGCAGTGGAGAAGGGATGGCGACTGGATCAGGCTGTCTCTCGATTCATGCTAGAAATGTACTTTTCTTAAGAATATGTACTGATATGTACATGCTGCCATGCATTTGTAGTCATTGGGCATTGGTTGCTTTTGTGAAAACGAAGGGAAAATGAGTTGTACAAATAATGTAGGTACTGATAGTGGCGCTCCAGTATGGATGGCCTCCCAAGAGCTAACCTCGACGCTGGCCAGAGGCGTGCAATGCAATGTAACCTTTGGGCCGCTGGCTCGACTTCTGTTCCCAGCTCTGTGGTTCGCCCTCAGACCAGACCCTAGTTACGGGTGCGTTTCTACCAGTATAGAAAAGTGCATCCTTTTGTACCAGGTGAAAATGGACGATACAGAGGGAAGTTATAGGGCCCTCTTTATTTACTGCCTGTAAAATGTGTTTGATACAATCTACAGCTGATTAATGCAGGTGCTACCGTACTCAATATTATTTAAGTTCATTTTTTTACTTAAAGTATGTGAAATATTGGTTTTTGGCTCGTTTGAGCCACCTCACCTTAATATTCATCTACTGTACTACATTCTTTCTACCATTATAGCCTAACAAGCTCTTATATCTATTGACTTTGGCATGTACAGTTAAGCAGACTGCAAGTTCAGGAACAAAATTTATGTGTAAAGTTTATAATTTTAATACCCCTTTTTTTTCGATCACCATGAAAACAGAAATGAATGGCATTTGTCTGACTTGAGCAACTGGGCAAGTTTGATATAATGACATTCATGACTACACATAACTTTACTCCCACATTATACCGCTTCTACACAGCCAGAAGATCAGTATTACAGTGGTCACAATTTTCCACGGATTCGCTGTTCAGTTCGCGTCCATGGAAATCCGCAGTTCATTAGCCCGTCAGCGGAGGCCCGATGTCATTTCGTGGTTTTGTTATTTTTAGCGGTAAGCGCAGGTTTGCTTCGTTTTATATATATACACAGACCTCTCTACCTTTACTGTAATCATTGTGAGAATTCCTTAATCATTACGGAAATGAGGTCCGATTACGGGATTACGAAAATTGTCGGTGAATTATGGATTAAGAGACAGCTATTTACATTTTTCAGTAAATATAATATAGTATTGTATGTTATTTGACTTTAAGCTCCTCAGTTGGTTCATATTTTTCACGTCTTCGTCGTCCACAAAATTTTCAGTGGTTTGGAAAATTTTGAGTTGTGACCCCTGGTATTAGTAGACTTGGCTCATAATTTTCTGTGAACATGGCTTATGCTATTTATTAGGCTGTTTTTCTATTTTTATAGGTAGCTCTCTGACAGTTCCCTCCACCTTTGTTGGTCCTTTTCCACTTAACCATGTCACTCCCTGTCTTATTAAGTCATCACTTCATATTCCTGTTGGTCTCCCTTTAGCTGTTTAGCTGTGGAAGAACACATTATTATACACCATCCCTTCAACACGAATTGAGAGTTCTTTCTCACAAAATATTCTTCTGCATTTACTGAAATGGATCGTCCGGATTTGATTGTGTTCAGAACTTCGTTCTTTGATGTGTATTATTCCATTTCTCTGTATGTTCTCCATATATCTTTGAAGAACCCTTGAAAACTATTTTTATACATATGTGACAGGAGACTTATAAGTCTGTTGTTGTTGGTATTGACAGTGAGATATCAGTTGGCGCCTCCATTACGTATCATCTGTGGGCCCGGCATCAATGTCTAGAGCCGTTTTATTGGCATTGACACATTCCACTTCTCTTCCGTGGTCATCTTCATGGGGGCTGCCAGAGATGGTCAGGTCCAGTGACCTTCAAGATACGGCCAAACCATCGAAGATTCTTCCATCAAAATCAGTTTTTTAATCTAACATCTTTTCTAAGTCAACGAAGAGAAAATAGTCTTTCTTTCGCCATTGGGGTGGATGCGATATATGGACTAAAGCTTAACCATGGATCGTTTGATTGATTCCCCCCTTGGAGCTTGTACATTTTCAAACATCACAATGCACCTATTTATTTCTCTCTCTCCCACAGAAGAAGATCAGGAAGAAGAGGAAGAGGAAGAAGTTGTGGAGAAACAGCCGAGTAAAAGAGGAAGAAAAAGGAAACAGAGAGATGGGAGTGACAAGAAGAAAAAATCGAAAAAAAAGAAGAAAAAGCATGGGAGTGAGGCAGAGGTTAGAGAACAATTTATTACATTCTTATTTTGGAAATTCATGTCTTCAGTAACTAAATGTACATGTAAATATGCAATTATATGTTGGATCAGTAGCGTAATATTGTTGACTCACATCATGTGTGTAGTAGTTTTGACAAAATTCTTGTTTTTTATAGAAACACAAGCTTCATGAATAGCTATGTTTTTAAAATTTTATTTCAGTCTCCATATAAATAACTAAATTGAATGTAATGCTATGATGTGCTCAGTAGAAGATTTCGGTTGAATTTCACAAAATTAAAAACGTTATTTTTCTCGCAGGAGAGTGATGCAGCATCTGATGAGGACAAATCGTTTGGTTTCAAACCTCTGAAGGATAAGAGGAAGAGGGGTTCTGCCCAGGCTGTTCAAGCAACTCCTCCGGCTCCGAACAAAGCTACCCCAGTATGTCACTTTAATCCAACTATAAACAATGATGCCATGCATCTGTAGAAAGTTACATTTTGGTATTGAACTTTGTGCATGAATTTGCAAATATCTCAAGAAGTGAGTTCTGAAGAAAAAAAATTGAAACGAAGCAAGGTGCTAACCACCATGCACAATATTGATAATAAACTTGGGATCAAACTTTCAAACATTACAATGCAACGTCAATTGTGTGAGTGGCTACTGTTTTACTAATTTTTGCTCCATTTTACTAATTTTTTGCTCCAACTTTACTAAAAACTGCTAAGATGGATTGGCAGACCTGATGTAGGATCCGATGGACAGGGATGGGCATCTTGAGCTCAATAAATCGAATTGTGGCCTTTTTTCCGACCTACGCTTTTTTTAGCACAACAAACTCCATAAATTAGGGAAAACAACACACACAAATATTGCCTTACACTTTACTTTCAACTTTCTTCATGTGAGCGTGACTTCTTATATTTTTCAGAAATCATCAAAAGATTTTTGTAGTGAGAACGGGTTGAATAATGTTACTCTTGAGGAAGTTTTCACAGAAGAAGACTACAAGAACATCAGCAACTACAAGCTCTTCAGTCAACATATACGCCCACTTCTTGCCAAAGAAAATCCAAAGGTCAGATCAACTGTGCGGTTGAGATTTTCTGTTTTGCAATCATGGTCATTCTTTGTTCTTTAGAGTGACAAATCAACTTGATTTAAGCAGATTGTATTATCTTTCAGAAAAGTTGGCGTCTTGTCTTGTCTGTTACAGTTTTGATAGAAGGAAGGACTGCGTGAGACCTGAGTTTAAGCCTACTTTACAGGCACTAGATCTAGTAGGTTTCATGTTGTATTGGTACTAGGCCTAGTGGTAGTGGTAGGCTTAGCCTTCTAATAAGCGATGGACTGTCGCAGTTGCTATTTTTAGCATGACCTGGACAATTATTGAGCATGGTGAAATGCAAGCCGCCCTTGCTCAAACACTCCCTCCCCCCCCCCAATTATTCCAACCACCATTCCATCCACTTTATTCGATACCTTAGAGTAGTGGTAGAAATGAACAGGAATGAAATGGAGTGAGGCTTCAGGTACCCAAGATCTATCACGATTTACTGAGGAAGGGGAAGATTAGACGTAATCAGAAGGAGCTGGACATCTAATAGGGGATCTTATACAGCTCACTGTCACTGCTTATGTGGGATACAGTAAGACATTTGCACGAAATGTGTTGCTGTGGTAATTGGCGCTATGTACTCTGTGCACTTGTGACAATGATAATGCTGCTGCAACATATTTATTAGGGATGTCAAAGTTCCGACTTAGTCAGAATTTCGACTTTTTCGTCGTCGCATTAAGTATTTATATTGATGTGTGGTATATTATGTATTTCTCTATGCAACACCAGGGCATGCGTACGCTCCTTAAAATTATTTTCCTACTTTTTATTGAAATCCATTTGGCATCCCTGATTAATATTTTATATATTGCCTCAGATCCAGCAGCAGAAGCTGATTATGCTACTCGGTATGAAGTGGAAAGAATTTGTGGCCAAAAACCCATTCAAGGGAGAACGACCTCAAGAGCCCCCCACACCCGTGGTGGTGTCCGTGAAAACGCCATCAGGATCTCCAGCAACTCCACAACTAGGTGAGAGGTCTCATGTAGCACCACTTATAACTATCATGGTCATTCGTTGTAACTAGGATAGCTGGCGAAGAAACAAAAGCTCTGTGACACAATCAAGTGGTTATTAAAATTGTATGTTATGGGTTGTGTCAGGAGTTTATCCAATAAGATGAACTGTTATAGAGTTAGCTTTGTTTAATAAGATGTTGAAAAAAGTTCCTTAAAAATATATCAGAACAGGATCAAGACACAGATCTTCTTTACATATAGGGAATGTGTTCTTAGACAGGATCAATTTCTGATGTCAGCAGCGATGTTAAAGAAAATATTCAATTGTTTATCACTCATAGTTTATAAATATTCAAACATTCTATGGTCATCTTGTGTCAAGATATAAGCTTTTAGACATTTGAATCTGCTTGGTGTCAGGAAGGATATATCCATTTCCCAAATCTAAATTGAGAAAGAGATCCATTTTGATGTAGGTACCAGGGTAACTCCTGAATCAGGACAACAGCTGGATACAAATTTGATTTGATTTGATGTATGCATCATGAATACTTTATTTGTGCTATATTTTTTTCACCCATAAATAGATGCAGATGAAGAAGATTCTGAAGGAGAAGAAGAGGAAAAGTCTAACTCCAAAAGGAAGTCAAAATCTAAAAAATCTGTTGCACCCCTGAAGATCAAATTGACGAAGAAAAGGAGGAGGAGAAGGAACAGTTCAGTAAGTACCATGATGTGCCAATGACCTTTTTCTTTAGATTTTTAGTTAAAACATCAGATCTTGTACCTGTGCATATGCCATGAGATGAGGTCATTGCCAAAGAAAAGTGGGCCCATGTGAGACCAACTTGAATACAGTTGTCGAAAAGAATATGCAATGTACACCATTTTGTGTGATGGAGTTTTCTTTTGTTTTGGTATTTTTTCTGCTGTTTTCATGATCTGATTCTGCTTTTTCAGTTATAACATAGTGGCAGGTCTGTAATTGTAAATGGATTCATCTGGCATTCTTATAAAGCTGAGCCATCTTGCTCTCATAGGCACTAAAGATTTCCTGTACTGCACTGCTAATTTTTATGGTATAAATTTGCCATGCATATTAGATATTATGTACTCTCTACTTAGATCTGGATAAGGTCTTTGTTTATAGTCATGCAATATACTGTACCTACCGATGGTAGCACATCAATCAGCCTTAACCGATGGAACCCGGATTCTCGACATACCAGGATATCGTACTGTACCGATGTATGAGATTCCCTCTACTGCAGGAATGACAACATACATGTGATAATGGGATATCACTGCTATAAATAATGATCCAATACAACGAGACGTTACTCATGAATAATTATAGTCACAGTTTTTTTTATCACTCTTTAAACTCAGTACATTGTGAATCTGACTTTAGTCGAACATAAGGATTAATCACCATAGCCCCACTTTTCAGGATGAGGATGGAGAGAAGGGTTTCAACACTAGTGACGAGGAGTTTGAGCGGCAGCTGGAGGAAGCAGCCATGGTGAAGGAACAGGAAAAAGAAGGGAAGACCGGAAAGAAAAAGACGAAGAAGGGCAGGGGAGGCAGGAAGAAGAAGACAAAGCTCACCAATAAGTATCCCAATGACCCGGACGCTGATGGTTACGAGGTGAGGCATTATTCCAAAATCTTTTGATCTTCAGTCCCTTAACTCACTTTCGGGGGTTGTACAGACACTACACACACAAACTGTTGCTCTAATAAAAAAGTGTTTTGGACAAGTTTTAGCCTGGTGGTATCCGCGGTATCCATCTTTTTTCTGGTCATTCTTACAGGAGTAGAAATTAAGATGGGTGCTACATTTTTATCAATATTTGTTTATAGCCCGTCTCCTCTTATGTTGCTTTGTTGAGTGTTACAGACCCCCCCTCCCCCACGTCCTACCTACACTGAGGATTGAACCTGAAACTCTTTGTTCTTCAAAGTGGCTACTTGCTGCCTAGTCACTTGCTTAGAATCATTAGCATGGTTTAAAATGAGTGTGTAGCCTTTCTGCCTCTGTAGTGCCCCCAGCGCAGAGCATAATATTGTCATGTAGTGTCCTGTTGCGTGGCATGAATGATCACCATTCCCCAGACTTCAGTCCAACTCGGCACATTCACATTTTAGTGCCTTTATCCACATAGCCAATCTGTCTATGTTTCCCTATCCTTGAACATGCAGAGCTGATTGCTCCCTAAATATTCATACATAAATTGCAAATTCACCCATTTGCGGGGAATGAATGAATGACTTGAGTTTTACACCCCGTTTCAACTCATGAAGGTTATATCAGAAGTGGGACCTACGTTTTAACGTCCGTCTCCGATAGGACGTGACTCCACACGAGCCGTGGGACAGAGAAAACGCTAAAAAAAAATCTTGGGTGAACTGGGCTCGAACCCGCGACTTTTCGTCTTGGTCTTCTCTTGGTCTTCTCAACCCTGTGGCTTAACCACTACGCCACAGGGACCCCCTCATTTGATTGTTTCATCCCTTCTACACATCATGGCGGCTCGAAAGTATGTCTCTCATGCTAGAACCGACCTTGCCTCTTCGATTATCAATGTCAGGCTTATCAGGGTCTCAGAGGCCATGCTGGGTACATCCGATAAATCAAAGGCGACGCATTTATGGCGAATTCAATCACCTCGTGTCCCAACTGAGAACAGATGAGAGTAAATTCTTCGATTATTTTAGAATAGAATGAACCAAGAAACATTTCAGTTCCTTTTACAGATGATAAGCCCATATACCTGTAAGAAGGCAACGCATTTCAGAGTCAAAAACCAACCAGCCAGTAGTGCACACTACACCCAACAACAGTGACCTAGTTCTAATCTAGATGTAGGCCCTATTTGCGAGTGAAGCGTCGCGGTCCGTTGATAAATCCCAAAACGTTAAAGACTCTGGTCACGCTGCGGCTTCCGGCGTTGTCAAGCTCAGATGAGTTGAGTTCAGTTAAAGTGTTATGTCACTTGCAACACAAATAGGTTATTTAAGGGCAATTTCATTGATATAAAGAACTATCGACCTTCGGCCTGCTGTCAGTCATACACAGAATAATTTCGTAAAACATACAATGAAGAGCTTCGAGCTTTCAAAACGGTATGCCATCGGAGCAAAGAACAGGGAGGCTCCAGATCAGGATTTTTCACCATCGATAACCTTCAC